>PVJL010003290.1:41302-162357 GCA_004026885.1 Lyroderma lyra
GGGTTAGGGAGGGGAGAAAGGGGAGGGGGTGGGAGAGGAGGGGGGGAAGCTAAATATAAGGTGATGGAAAGAGAAGTCACATTAGGTGGTGAACTTATTATACATCAAGTTGACAATGCACTGTAGAACTGTATGCCTGAAACCTATGTAATCCTTGCTAACAGATGTCACCCCAATAAGTCTAACAATAAAAATGAATCAAAAAGAAAAAAAGAAAATAAAAGTACCTTGACTTGAATCCATTAAAGGGCTGATGCTACATTAAATGTCTGAATAGATTAAAAATAAGCTATGGCAATGTCTGAGAACTGCATTCTGTTTTATTGTTAAACTAAGCAAAGTGGCAAAGCTCTGGACTTCCATTTAGGGGAAAATGGGATTTATCTGAAATTCTTTCTTTGAAGTGTGAAGCATTTAAATAAGCATGGAGTAGATGCTTCCCTTACCCCCAAAACAGTAAATTCAGGTATTTGACTTCATAGATAGCCTGGTAATAAATAAAATGAGTTCATTTGTGATTTTAACTTAAATTAAGGGATTTTCCTCCCATTAACTCTTCAAACAGCTTATGGATCTGCATTAGTATGTGCAAGTGTCTCTTGTCTAGTCTAAAGCCCTTAATTTCCAAATACTTCAGAGGACTAGGAATGTAACTATTCTGGAGGATACTTCTGTGTGACTTACTAAATTTCTGTGCATCCACATACTTCCACCATATGGAAAATGCCAGAATTTAGCAAGGAAAGGGCATACATTTCTGAACTATTGGCCTATTAGGTGGGGTTCAGATGTCTGACATTTTTAGGTTAGCTGATGAGGCTCATTATTTTCATAATGTCATTTACTCTGTAAAACATTTCCTCTGTTTCTATGAACAGTGACAAATTGGGAAAGATTTAAAGTGTTCTCCAACTGTTTTGTTACTGAGTTATTATTGGATGAAGTTATGGGATATGTAGCATTTCTAAAAAAGTTTGAGAGAATAAGTGTAGGTTTTTGACCATGGAGAAATATAAGAAATTACTGACTGGACAACTCAACTGTGATAATTACATAAGGAATGTGGAGAGAAAAGTGGGAAACATTAACTTCTAGGTCATATCTAATTATTGGGGTTATAACACCATGTTAACTTGTTTTTTATAATGCTACACAAATGCATCAACTAGGAATCTTCAGTGGCAGTATCATTATATAGTATGAGATGAAGATGTTACTCTGTGAAAATAGGCTATTTCTCAAACTTTGTAGTATCTGTCTTAAACAGAAAAATAAAAGCTCTAAACAATTACATTTTGAAACTTAAAAATTTGAACTAAAATATCTTATATTTTTAAAAGATTCTGACAATTTAAACTTAAGAAAATATTCAAGACTATCATCAGCTAAAAAAAATTAAAATATGTGAATTCTAAAAGAATTACCTTACTATATCCCCTGATTTCTGGACAAACACCCACACATTCTTTTTCAGTGTCTTTCTCTCACCCCCACCCACCCCTCACTAAACCCCTCAACCTCTCTCCCTTAACAATACATAACTGAAAACCCACAGAACAGTAGTCGTTCTGTGCTTGGTAGAAGTTTTACATTTCTCAGTTTTAAAATATGCACCAGTAGGAGATTTTATGTTTTAGTATCTCGCCACCACCCCACCAATAAAAAAATCACGCGATGACGTTTCAGCACTACAGTAGTGCCACCTGGTGCTTCTTCCCCCTCCCCACTTTAGTCATGCCATTTCTGGTGTGACAAGGGGCTTAGAGATGGCTGTGTTACCATAAAATAGCCGTTCTGATAAAAATCGTGTAAAGATTAAAATCACCCAGAGAGGAGGGAGCAACAAAATGGCAGTGTGAGAGGGACCCTTGAAAAACTCCTCTGGAGATTATGACAAATAAACATTTATAACTCAGCTGAGGACTCCCCACGCAATGCACAAATACAGCTAAGAGACCCGCTCCTCGCATCCAAGTACCTGCAGGAGGTGCAGTGCACGAGAGGTGGTGGCCAGATTTCACTGAGGAGCGATGGAGGCGATGCGACCCACAGCGTGACCTCGCTCCAGCTGGGGAAGAAGGTGAGAGAGTGTTGCCTACCGCTTATCGGCCCACAACCAGCTGGGTCTGAGAGACCAGCGTACAGGACAGACCCCAAGGCTCAGGGCAGAGACCTTGGGGCAAACCAAGAACAGAAAGGTGTAAGCACACTATTTGCTTGGCCCCACAGCCCCAGGCAGAAAACAAAAATGCAAGCCTTAACTTGCTAGAAGCTCCCATCTTCTAGATCTCTGTCCGACCAGCATTAGCAGCAAACCCCGAAGAAACTGCAGCAGCGAGTGTTAGGTTAAGGAGCAGGAATATCTACAAATAGGGAGGCTGCCAGAATGAGGAAACAAAGAAATACAACTCAAAATAGACTCAAACAGCAGAAAAATCACAGTAAACAGGATGGAGTTAAATAACCTGTTGAAGACAGAGCTCAATACAATGATTCTAAAAATGATCAGAGAAATTAGTGATAATTTCAACAGAGATAGCAAGCATAAAGAAAGACATAAGGACCATAAAGAAGATCAGGCAGAGATAAAGATTACAATAACTGAAATGAAGAATGGAATAAAAGCAATCATGAGACTAGATGAAGAATAGGTGCAATTCAGTGATCTGGAGGTAAAGGTAGCAGACATCCAATCAGAAGAACAAGAAGAAAAAAAGAATAAAAAAATGAAGATATAAGATACCTCTGGGACAACGTCAAATGCAGCAACATTCATATCAAAAAAGTACCAGAAGGAGAAGAGAAACAGCAAGGGATTGGGAACATCTTTGAAGAAATAATGACTGAAAATCTTCCTAACCTGGAGAAAGAAACAGACATATAACCCCAGGAAGCAGAGTCCCAAACAAGATAAACCCAAACTGGCATACACTAAGATACATCATAACTAAAATAACAAAAGTTAGACAAAGAGATAATATTAAAAGCAGCAGGAGAGAGGCAAATAGTAACTTATAAGGGATCACCAATATAACTGTAAATGGATTTCTCAAAAGAAAACTTTACGGGCCAGAAGGGACTGGCAGAAAATATTCAATGTGATGAAAACCAAGATCTATAACCAAGACTAATGTATCCAGCAAGGCTAGCATTCAAAATTGAAGGACAGATAAAGAGCTTCCCAGACAAGAAAAAGCTAAAGAAGTTCATCAATACCAAACCAATACTACAAAAAATGTTAGAGGGACTTCTTTAAGATGAGAAAAAAAAAGCAAAAATGATGATTAATAAAATGGCAATAGCTACATATCTATCAACAGTTACAGGTGGAATATCAAACAGAGGAAGACAGATACAAGTTGACTTCACTCGTAGGTGAAATCCAAAGAAGAAAATAATCAAGTGAAACAAGAACAGAGTCATAGATATACAAAACATTTGGTTTGTTGCCAGATAGGAGGAGCTTTGGAAAAGGAGGTGAAATAAGGGAAAAGGATTGAAAATTTCAGTTTGATGGGTGGTTACAAAGTAATAGTTATGGGGATATAGGGTATAATATGGGATTATAGTCAATAATGTTGCAATAACCATATGCAGCATCAGATGGGTACCAGATTTTGGGGGGGTGTTGAGGACTGGAGTGGTGGGTGAAAAAGGAGAAATCAAGAATTACAAGTTCATAGTTACAAAATAGTCACAGGATGTAAAGTGCAGCATAGGATATATAGTCAATAACATTGTAATAACTATGTGTCACGTCAGAGGGGAACCAGATGTATCAAAAATGAGGATTCTGTAAGATATATCAATGGCTCACCACTATGCTGTATACCTGAAACCAATATAATATTTATGTCAGGTGTAATTGACAAGTAAAACAAAATTGCCCAAAGAACTTTAAGTATTCCAAAGTCCAGTTCTCACCACCCTGACCAATTAAATCAGAATATCTGTGGTGGGTTCCAAGCATTAATACTTCTTAAAGTTTCCTAGCCTTAAAACCAGTAAAAAGTAGTAATTTCTAGATGAGGTGAGTTTCTTCTAAAATAGAAGTTCTCAAACTTAATTTCCTCTTAGAATTACCCAAGTAACTTAAAAAAACAAAAACAAAAACATTCCCTGGTTTTGTTCCCAAACATTGTAACTCAGTTGGACTGAGATGAACATCACTTGTTTCAAAAATATCTCAGGTGATTATAATTTACATGGGTTGCTCAACAGTACTCTTAAGACCTGGGATTAATTTTATTTTTCATGTGTAAAGTGTAGGCAGCTTCCTTATATCGATAGGAATCCCACATTCTAGAAGAAAGCAGTGTCTAGTTTTCATGATATTAGATGTAAAGTTGAGAAACTTGGATTCTACCCCTTTTTGAAATCAAATGGGACTCCAGCACTTGCCTGGGCAAAAGCTTCAACTCGAAATGTTGAGTAAGAGCATGAAGTGTGAAATCGTAACTTCTACCACCTGTCCACAAACATTCCCTGTCGTCACCAGCTTTCATTGGAGATTTCAAATTGTTCTTCAGAGAAGTTAACAACTTCATTTACTTTACCCACAATGGGGCATATCTGTGGCTGATTCACTCTTATAATTTGGGAGTGTGTGGCAGACATCAGTAAGTGTTTAGCAAATATTTTGTGTGTCCCTTTGTGTTTTCCCTCCTCCCTGGCAGTTATATTGAAGCTATGTGACTCTGAGCAGAGTCTCTTCTGGAGCAATGCAGGTAAGAACTCAGGTGCCCACCCCCCAAATATTTCTTCCTTTGCTGCCTCAAGATTGGATGGACCACATATTGTAAATAGCATAGATTCGTCCCAGAAAAGAGCTGCCTGCCTCCATGAGATTGAGTATAAATAAATATACTGCTAAGATTATATATCAGAGCTTGTTCAATGTGATATCTACTGTTAATTATATATAACAAGACTCTCAAAGATTAATGAATAGTCCTGAGAGTTTTAGCTGAAGAGAATCCTTATGTGCCCACCTAGTTTAAAGTGAGGAAAAAAATGTATGTATGTGAATCCTTATGTTCCCACATATTTGAATTGAGGAAAAATATCATATACAATATATGAAGTCAGTCCATTTTATATGTTTTTCCTGCTATTGAACATTATTGGCCCTACTGCTAATGCATATTATATAACCACGTATCCAAGTTTGTGACAACCTGGGAAAAAACCTTTTTATTTCATCTGAAATTACCAAACAGCTTCTTTAATTAATAAGTAAGGCACTGAAAATCATGATTTCTGTCAACCTTACCTTGTCTTTTTATTCACACTTGAAATACCCTTAAGGACAAGCTCGATCTTTCTGTTGCTGAGACTAGTTTTAACACCATGCCTTTGTTTATATTCAGTGGCAGCTTGTCCCCCATGTATCCTGCAGGTCCTCTCTTTTACTAAGCTGTTGTGTGCTGTATTTCCTCCAGGTTCCCTTCTTTTCTGAGGTGGAGCTGGTTGACCCCAACGGTGATCTAATAAGCACAGAGCAGATACATGTACAAACAAACAAACAAACAAACAAACAAATGGTGGTACCTAAATGGTTCAAGAAGTGTGGTTGTTTTGGACCATGACTGTCTTTGAACTACGATGGTTCTTGACCTGACATCAAACATCCTAGTCTCTTAGGGGTTTTCATGAAATACCTTCCTTCTTCACTCTATTACAGAGCCTGCAGATGCTCCAAGAAATGGCTCCCTCTTATTTCTAGTCAATACCTTGAGTATAAAATGATTATTGGAAGGAAAAACCTAGATCTTCACTATTAAAGCTCCCCTCTCCTGCAAACCCAACATTCTTTTCACAGAAAAATTCAACTTAGATTATTCTCTGTAAATTTTCAAGGGTTGAGAAAACTAATTTTCAAACAGGGTATTAAAGTAACCTAGAGTTTAATTTTAGCTGATAAACATTACTAAGTATTTATTTAGCCCTGTGTTGTGGGCTTATTATTTATGGCTTATACCTGCAATTCCTAATAACTTAGTTCTATAAACCTATGCTTATCTACCTTCAGTATTATCTCCATGAAGCCAACAGTAAAACATTTAGCAAATTATTGCTACAGCTCATTAAATTATGACCTGAAAGCATCCAAAAGCATCCTGTGTTTACCCTTCTAATTGGATCTGGCCTGACCTCATTTTGAAATGTGCAGAGTTTCCAGTAGACACAAACAGTAGGTTTTTGCAGTATTTTGTAGGCATGGGATGCCTTTTAGGCTAATTATTGCTTTAAAATATTTGATTTCTTTGACAGACTCCACTACCTTGGCTAATTCAAACTAATTTGATTTTCTTATTTGTATCTAGTTAATTTCAGTTTTTAATTACATATTGTGATTCTAATATAAATATTTTTAGAAACTGTATCACAGGTCACAAATGAGTTTAT
Source organism: Lyroderma lyra (assembly GCA_004026885.1). Taxonomy (NCBI): domain Eukaryota; kingdom Metazoa; phylum Chordata; class Mammalia; order Chiroptera; family Megadermatidae; genus Lyroderma; species Lyroderma lyra. Next base: position 47,711 of record PVJL010003290.1, read on the forward strand.
TGGAAATTGAAACAAAACTACCTCTTCTAAGATATATTTTGGGATGAATTTGGAATTAATGTCTCATTACATATTCTGTAAGATAGGTATATGCAGAGTCTGAAATTAAGTTCTTGAACTTGCCACTGTGTGCTTACATTGGCAGTTCTGTATAGACAACTAAACAATTGGTAAGGTTTCATAACCTTGGTGTATCTGTGTCTTATGGCTGTGTTTGTGTCAACATATGGCGGTGTCTTACAGAGTGGCATTCATTATTGTTGTTCCATGATTTTGTGTGCTGTCATGACAATGTCAGAGTTGATTAGAGCAATGAACCATTAAACTTCTTGTTAAACTTGACAAGAGTAGAAGTGAAATCAGGAATATCTTAGTCCAAGTTTATGAGGATGATGCCATGAAGAAAACAGCAGTGTACAAATGGATTAACTGTTTTTCTGAGGGGAGAGAACATGTCACTGAAGAAGAGAGGTCAGGGCAACCACTCACAAGCAGAACGGACAAAAACATTTAAAAATTTGTCTATTTGTTCATCAAAATCATCAGCTGACTGTGAGAAACATAGCAAACCAAGTAAACACCAATAGGGAAACAAAAAAAACTTAACTGAAAATCTGGGCATGAGGAAGTTGTGTGTAAAAATGGTCCTAAAGGAGATCACCAATGAACAAAAGCAAAGGAGAGTCCAAGTTGGCCAAGATTTTTTGGAGAGGCAAGATAATATTTTGGGCATGTTATCATCAGTGATGAAACATGGGTGTACTAATATGACCCTGAAACAAAGCATGAAAGTGCACAATGGAAGTCAGCCAATTCTCCACCACCATAAAAGTTCTATCAATCCAAATCAAGAGTCAAAATGATGTTGCTAAACTTTTTTGATATCAGAGGGATTGTTCATTATGAATTTGTACCAACTGGACAAACAATCAACCAAGTTTTCTATTTGGAAGTGCTGAAAAGGCTGCATGAAAAAGTTAGACAAGAATGACCTGAACTTTTAGCGAACAACTCATGGCTCTTGCATCACAACAGTGCACCAGCGCACACAGCACTGTCTGTGAGGGAGGTTTTAGCCAGTACACAAATAACTGTATTGGAACACCCTCCCTGCTCACCTGATCTGGCCCCCAATGACTTTTTTCTTTACCTGAAGATAAAGGAAATAGTGAAAGGAAGACATTTTGATGGCATTCAGGATGTCAAGGGTCATATGATGTTATCTCTGATGGCCATTCCAGTAAGAGTTCAAAAATTGCTTTGAAGGGTAGACTAGGCCCTGGTATCAGTGCATAGCTGCCCAAGGGGAGTACTTTGAGGGTCATCACAGTGATATTCATGAACTGAATTGTCAGTTCTCTCTCTATCTATCTATCTATCTATCTATCTATCTATCTATCTATCTCACACACACACAAGGGCTTTCTGGAAGTTGTCCAGCCAGGTACCTATTCTCCATTCTTGTTATATTGAAAATGGTTAGATTTTTTTCTGGACAACCCTTGTATATTTGTTTTCATTTTAAGAAAGAAAGAGAAGTGGAAAGAGAATAATGTCAAAAGGTGAAGCTGATGCAAGATAGGGGAAAAAATACAAGATTTTTCTGGATTTTTTGGGGGGGTTTATTATTCTTTAGTTTAAATACTTTCACAGACACATTTTATAATCTTTTTTCCCCTACATTTGGGTCTATTTCTTCCCTCTGATATTATTTTTCTTGTGAAACCTTCTATTGTCACTATGATTGTCCCTTTTTAAATTCCTTATCACTTGCTGGCCAAAATATCATGCACTGCCAATGGAGACCACTTGCAGTTTCCCAAATGACCTGATTTTTCTGCTTAACTTAGTTTTCATGAACTTGCCAGTTCACACTGCTCAGGGCTCCCCGCTAAGTTGGTCTCACCCATCACTCTCTTTTGATTGCTATCCGATGTTGCTAGAATACCAACATTTCTGCAATGTAAACAGGCTGGAAGTAAAAAGATTCTGCTGTCATGGAACATCTACCATTAAAGTCAGGAACTCCTGACTTTCTTTAGTCCATCTGTGACTGTCCTCTGGGCTCTTAAAGAGAGGACCAATGACTATTTTTTTGCTTGTCTAGACACAGAGGTCTCAAACTCACCGAATTTGAACTCTCAAGATAAAGGTTTAGTTTCAGGTTAAATAAATTGTGCAATCAACTTTTTCTTTTTCTTTCATGTTCTTCACATGCTCATCCTCCAGAACCTGCCATATTATAGGAACACCACAAAGGCTGAATGAATGAATGATGGAATTTAAAAACAAAGGGTTGAAGGAAAATAGTTGCTATATTGTTGAGTATGAATAGAAAGGACAAAATCAGTATTTTTTCATTTGACTGCTAACTGCTTATAATACATAAGTGGCACAGACTGGACTTTGTCCTGTGCAGTATTTTCTAGGCCAGTGTCTGCCTAATGTGCCAATCTGCCTGCTAGTTTTGGTTTCATTTTAAGAAAAATAATAGAGATGGAAAGAGAATAATGCCAAAAGGGAGGGCTGGTTCAAGCTAGGGAGAAAGAGGTAAGATTTGTCTGGATTTTTAACAAAGCTTCACTTCTTTAACATTCTGTGGGCACATTTTTACACCTAGAAGTGGGTAATCCTGGGTAACCTGGGTGTTGGGACCACTATGGGTAACCTGGGTGTTGGGACCACTGTGGGTAACCTGACTGTTGGGACCACTATGGAGATGGTGATTATGGGAGTCCGATGGCAGGCAGGCCCTCCCTGCCACTCTGCCCCATTCATGGAGACTCTTCTCTCTCAGTCCAACATCAACAGGACCAAACCTTTTTACACGTCTTCAGCCACCTGCACCCCTACTCCAAAATAGCTCCATGGCTTAAACAGGTATCACTCTGAACCTCTCATGAACATCTCAGCCGCACCCCTGGCCATTTCAAAGGCTCCATCTGTGATCACCCCCTATCCCTACCTCTTCACTGGTCCTCCTTCTGCCTTCATCTTTAGAATCACTCTTCTGCCCGACTTCTGTCAAAATCACTCTTGTTCCTGAAAAGAAATTCCTGTGACCTGTTTCTGTCTTGAAGCAACCAAACGTCTCTCCACTTTACTTCTAAAACATTCAGAGAATGTTTGCCCCCTGCCCCTTCCCTCTTGCTTTCTTCTGTCCCCGCCAGTGTGCTGGGACGGCTTTGAGAGCCCTGGGGTAACTACCTCATGACCAAACTGAAAGCACTGTCTTGTCTTTGTCTATTTCCATTTCTGCTTAGTACCGGGCACCACTTGTTTCCCCTGCTCCTTCTTGGCACTGCCTTAACTCACCGGGCAGCCCCGTCTCCCAATTTTCCTTCTTTACGAGGTCCTGCGTTGGCTCCTTAGCCTTTTATCAGCTTTCTTCCTCCAAGCCTCTGTCCTTGCCTCCATTGGGAGGAGCTGTTCTGGTATCAGTTTTATGGGTATGATTCAATTTCTCATCGTTTTACGTGCAGGGACGGGAGCTGGGTATTATATTTGATCCAGCACTTTTATGATTTTGGAGAGTTTGGGGCAGAGGGAGGTTTTCATGATCTTTAATTTGAATAATATATTTTATTTAACCCAATACATCTAAAAGAATATTTCAATGTATACTCAATATAAACATTATTAATGAGATATTTTATGTATTTTTTGTAGTAAGTCTTTGCAATCCAGTGTGTATTTACGGCACTTCCCAATGTACACTAGCCACATTTCAAGTGCTCAGTAGCCAAATGTGGCTAGTTGCTATCACATTGAATGGCACTGTCTTGCAGCATTGATGAAGGTGTTCTACCCATACCTGCCAAACAAGGTCCCCCTTAAATCCCACTTACCCCACAATACTTTCCAAGTCCAAATGCTAATACTACCACTGTGCAATGATGATAGCTGTATAATTATGGCCCCTTTTTTGGAACCTCAATTTCCTCATCCATAAATTAAGATAATACTTCTATTTCAGAGTCAATGAGCATTAAGGAAGGTGTGCCTAGTACTTAGTTGGGGCTCAGTAAATAACTTATTACATTTCTGTTATTCTAGATGCCACTAATTTAAGGCATATCATTAATTTAATAACAAATAATTATTAACGAATGTAAGGGGAAGATCACTATGTGAAACATGCACTTGGATTATAATTATAGTCTTATTTCAGAAACATTAAAACTTGAAGGCTCCTATATTGCTAGTGAAAAATGTAAAATGATGTAGCCAATTTATAAAACACTTTGTCAGTTCCACAAAACATTAAACACAGAGCCACCATATTACTCAGTCAGTCTACTCCTAGGAACTTATTTACGAGAATTGAATTCTACAAGGGCTGTCTAGAAAAAAATCCAGCCATAAATGCCTCTATTTTTCACATTACATGGCTGGATACTTTTCAGACAGCTCTCATATGTCCACACAAAACTTGTGCATGAATTTTTATAGCAGTCTTATTCATAATAGCCAAAAAGTAAAAATAACTCAAATTTCTACCAGCTGATAAATGGTAAAATGTGGTACAGCCATATAATAGAGTATTATTTGGCAATAAAAAAGGAATGAAGTCCTGACACGTACTGCAGCACGGGTGAACCTCAAAAAACATGATGCTAAGTGAAAGAAGACAGTTACAAAAGATCATATATTACATGATCTCACACTGAAAGGTCGGGAATAGGCAACACTCTACAGACAGAAAGCAGATTGGTGGTTGCCTGGGCTGGGGTGGTGGGGCTGGGGAATAGCTGCTAATGGGTACAAAGTTTCTTTTCAGGATGACAAAATATTCTAAAATGAGATTATGGCGATGATTGTACAACTCAATAAATATGCAAAAACCATTGAATAGTACACATTAAATGGGTAGACTTGTATATAGGTTACATCACAGCAAAGCTATTAAATATTTGGGAGGAAATTGGTTTAGAATTAAGGACATACATATATTTATTTGTCTACCTTACCCAGAGAAAAACACCTTCCCCCAAATAAGCAAATAACAACAAAACAAAAGCTCATCAATATAAAATCCTCATTCCTAAAATGTATGGACATTTTCCCCTGTGTGATTTATGTAAAGAAAAAATACACATTTTACCTCAGAAGATGTCTCTTCTTTCAGTCTGGCTTCTTTTGGAGCCAGACACAGAGACCTTCAAATCTGCTGAACCCAGGAGGAAACCAAATCTGAAGGTAGCCTTGAGTCTTCATTCCTCCTGTCTTAAACCCTGCCTGGACGGTCCCCCATCTTCTACACTCTGAAGTGGTCTCCTATTGAGTTGTCTCTCCCTCACTGTTTTCTCAGCTCCTGGGGAGCAGGGACCACAACCACCTTTGTACCCATTTCACAGGAGCTGACAAATAGGAGGTGCTCAGGAGACATGTTGGGCAGGACAACTCTGTACCCTCTGGCACTGGAGAGGCATCGCTGAAGCACCAGAACCTTCCAGGCCATAGCTGATAACATTTTCCCTTTCTGAGTTTTTCCATCTTAGAAGCCCAAGTGCCAGTGACCTCCAAGCTGCTGTGCTAGCAGGATCCTCTTGGCCTGTCTTGTTGGTTACCACCTTACAGCCAGGGTCAAAGAAATAACCCGCCTAGAGCATGTTTCAGGAAATGTTAATAACAAGAGCAAGGTCAGCCCACTTTTGCAGGGAAGAAACATTTTTTTTCTACCCCATTTGAAAAAAAAAAAGAAAGAGGCAAAAGAGATACATGAGGTTAAGTGTTCGGCTTAAAATGCATCAGGGGCGGTAGAGCTTTTTCACAGAATGAGAGAGTGCTTCTATAGCACTAGGGTTTCTCATCAAGGGTGAGCACACTCATCTGATTTGGAGTTTCACCTGAGATTATCAAGTAGCAGAGAGACACTTGCTGATCTCAGCGATGGTATGACAATCCATTTAGAAATTGATTCCCCTTAAGGTTTTCTGAAGTGTAACCTGGATGCTTAAATTGCATCTTTGTTACCTCTCCTAGTCCAGCCAGAGTGGGTTTACTGAGGGCAGCCATGTTTATACTCCACAGCCTGCTGCAGAGGACAAGTGGGCATAGGACAAGACAGATTCTGAGAGACTTGACCATTCCCTGCCCACCTTATATACCCCAGGGAGGCACGGCCGACATTTTTTGCTCAGGATGACTGTTGAAAGGGGCTCTGCCCACCTCCCTCTAGCCTAGAAGTACACACAACTTTGCCAGGTCCTCTTTTGAGCTTCTGAATCAAAATTTTGATCTAACCTGTATGCTAAAATAACCTTTTCTCCATCTTACATGCTTTAATCAAGCATTTGAATCATGATTGATGTCCCAGGACCTGTGCTAAGAGCTGGGAATAGATTGATAAATAAAAAAGATAATTCCCTTTTCTCAGGGAATTTATAGTCCAGTCTTTCTTTTTTCTTTCTCATCTTCTCCCTAACCCTCCCATCTCTCCTCTTTTCTCTTTTATTATCTAGAAGCTTTTAGACCCAAAATATGAAAATCAATAAATATCATTTTAGTAGACCAAGACGTGGTGAAGTTCATCACAGCTCTTGCTGGCCATAATTTAAAAACTTTTACTCTGGAAATGGCCCCAGAAAACATATTTTTTAAACACATGGGGGAGATGGTGACTAGTCAGAACAAATTGTAATTGTTTCTATTAATAATGCTCACCTCATTACACATGCTCTCATACTGAGAATGAATTCATGACTCAAAATCACTGCAGGAAGAAAGTTAAAATTAGTTCTTTACTAGGAGATCACAACAGAGGAAGTATAAAAGTGTCATAATTTCTCCAGAAAAGCATCATAGCTGTAGAGTACCTTACATTTAACAAGTCATGTAAAAAACTTGTTAACTTGGAACATGAACTATGTTTGCTATAATTTGCATTTTTGTATTACTAAATATGAAAGTTGAAGGAGAAGGTAAATAATCTTGCTTTAAAAAGACTAGGTAAAATAATACTGGAGCAATGATTTTATATAAATTTTGTCTCTGGATTTTCATAATGAATTTAGATCTGTACTGTATTTATGACTTGCTGATTGGTTTGGCAGGATCATCTCTAACTAATAAATATGCAATATGTTTTAGAACAAACACCTAGCCCTGCACATGACTTGTATTATCAGTTACTACCCATGAGGGTCACACTGAGGGCAGCCTTTGCTGGGAGACCACACAGGGCATTAGGGTCCTGGGTGTGAAAGAAATACAAGTAATTAAAAAAAAATTAGCACAGTATTTGAGACTTGCCGCTCACCCTCTCAAGATTCAAATTTTGGCCACAGTTGAAAAGCAAAATTATAATAGTTTATTAGTCCAGGTAGTTAAACATTAACAGTGTTAGAACTCCAAATGAATTATGTTTAAGGTACTTTTTTAAATGAGAGAAATTAAACTTCTAAATATTTAGAACTCTGGGACTTACAGTTCTGTTGTCTCAGACTATTTAGTAAACATTTTTGAGCCCTTTTGAACTTTTCTAGGCAGGATTTATTTATTGTTATTTAATGATTAATTTGAATGTTCTCATGTACTGCTAATGGATAAGGAAACTGGCATATCCCTTCTGGAGGGCAATTTGGTGGTATCTATAAAAATTTCAACAGCACAATTTCTTGACTTAAGATCTACCTTTGAGAAACTGCCACATGTGGACAAGGATTCATACGTAGCTGGGTTTCTCAGATTTAACACTGATAATTTGGTCCACACAATTCATTGTTGTGGGGAGTTGTGTTTTACATTGTAGGATGTTTAGCAGCATCCTGTTCTTTACCCACTAGATGACAGTAACACTCCCCAGTTGTAACATCCAAAAATGTGTCCAGATATTACCACACGTCCCCCGGGGTATAGGGCAAAATTGCCCCCTGTTGAGAACCACTGATACATAAGAATGTGCACTTGGGCACTTGTTTTGTAATGTCAAATGAAGTACAAATACTCTAAATGCCCATTCAGTAGACATATAATGTGAGCCACATGAGTAAGTTTATGTTTTCTAATCATTGCATTATACAAGTAAAAAGAAACAGGTGAAATTGATTTTAATGTTGTATTTTATTTAATCTACTATATTTAACATATTATCATTTCAACACATACTCAATATAAAAAATTCTTGAGATATTTTATATTTTTCCCTACTAGTAAATATTCAAAATCTGGTGTGTATTTTATACTTTTAGCATACCTAAGTTCATATGACTCTCACTAAAGTATTCAATAGCTACATGTAGCTAGTGGCTACTATACTGGATAGCATAGATTTAGAGGAATAACTTTTAAAAATAACTATGGTATGTTCATACTATGCAGCAGTTAAAAATAATGAGGTAAAAAAATACTGTATCAAAAGAGCTCCAAGGCATATTATTAAGTGAAAACAGAACAGCAGAACAATCTGCATGGTATGACACATATTAAAATTTATTTTGAAAAATGAAATGAACATGTATTTTTTATATATGTAATTTCACTGATTGATCAGTGAAAATAGATATGAGGTCTGACAATTAAATTTGTGAACTTGCCACCAAGTGTAACTCCATAAGGCTTCATAACCTTGGTGTATCTGTGTCTCACAGCTGTGTTCGTGTCCATGCGTGGTGGTATCTTGCTGAGCGGCCTTCATTATTGTTGCGCGTTTTTGTGTGCCGTTGTGAGAATGTCAGACCTCAAAATAGAGCAATGAACAGACATTAAATTTCTTGTTAAACTTGGCAAGAGTGGAAGTGAAATCAGGGGCATCTTAGTCCAAGGTTGTGGAGATAATGCCATGAAGAAAATGACAGTGTACACATGGATTAAATGTTTTTTCTGAGGGGAGAGAAAGCAGTGCTAATGAAGAGAGGTCAGGGCGGCCAGTCACAAGCAGAGCTGACAAAAACATTGCAAAAATTTGTCGAATTGTGCATCATAATTGTTGCCTGACTGTGAGAATCATAGCAGACCAAGTAAACATCAATACAGAAACAGTTAGGGAAATCTTCACTAAAAATTTTGGCATGAGAAAGATGTGTGCAAAAATGGTCCTGAAGGAGCTCACCGATAAACCAAAGGAAAGAAGAGTCGAAGTGTGCCAACACCTTTTGGAGAGGCAAGACAATGTTTTTGGCTGTGTTATCACTGGTGATGAAACATGACTATGCCAATATGACCCTGAAACAAAGCATGAAAGTGCACAATGGAAGTCAGCCAATTCTCCATGATCAAAAAATTTCCCTCAGTCCAAATCAAGAGTCAAAATGAAGTTGCTAACGTTTTTGGTATTAGAGGGATTGTTCATTATGAATTTGTACCAACTGGACAAATAGTCAACTAACTTTACTATTTGGAAATGCTGAAAAGGCTGTGTGAAAAAGTTAGATGAAAACAACCTGAACTTTTCACCAACTCATGGCTCTTGTCATAACAATGCACCAGCTCACATAGCACTGTCTGTGAGGGAGTTTTTAGCCAACACACAAATAACTGTATTGAAACACCCTACTCACCTTATCTGTTCCCCAATGACTATTTTCTTTACCTTAAGAAAGAGGAAAATTGAAAGGGAAACAGTTTGATGGCATTCAGGACATCAAGGATAATACGATGACAGCTCTGATAGCCGTTCTAGTAAGAGTTCCAAAATTGTTTGAAGGGTGGACTAGGTGCTGGCATTGATGCATAGCTTCCCAAGGGGAGTTCTTCAAAGCTGACCATAGTGATATTCAGCAGTGAGGTATGTAGCACTTTTCTAGGATGAGTCCATGAACTTAATTGTCAGACCTTTGTATGTGTGTAAATAAATAGAAAAAGTTCTGGAAGATCACCTATCATTGAAAGAGGACTGGAGTTGTGGGAGTTACTGGATGTGGCTGACTCAGGGTTTAATTAATATTTTAACATTTTAAATAAGGAGACATGTATTTATGTGTAACTTGTATAATAATAATTGCTTTAAAAAGTCAGCTCATTAGTTCTAACCATCCAGACATTCTCTGGGCACAGATGGTTCTCGACCCGGGCTGTAACTTAGAATCACTAGAGGTGTTTTCTAAATACATCCCACCTGGACCCTACCTTGCACTAATTGAATCAAAATCCTAGAGATGGGGCTTCTATCTTAGTCTCTTTTCATGATTCTAGTGTGTGGCCAGGATTGTGAACCATGAATTTGGATGAAAGGGTAAACTGTGTGTCCTTCCAACAGTTATCCTTGAACTCTTTTCAAAAAGTTATTTTAATAAGAATCTGATGGAAAGTACTTTGAGACATATTCAGGTGGGGGTTTTCTGTTGTTGAATAAGGGCAGATCAATATTTTAAAGTCAAAATAGATGAGTTGAAGGATGGATTTGACATAGTTTTGTGAAAATTATAGTGACTGCCAAGACTCTTTCTAATCCATGGCCATCCAACTTCATGTCAAGTTTGGCTAAGAGAGTCTGTAAAAGTAGTGCTGGTCTTTCTTTAAAGCAAGTCTAGATAAACTCTAACAAATGGACATATATGGCAGCAAGACCCAAAGTAGCACTCCATAGAAAATTGTCTAATAGCTAATACAAATAAGAAAGGATTATAGGCTTTAAAAATTATTCACTTAGATTCATGAAATTAATGTCACCATTTGAAAACATGAGATTAACTATCCTTGGTATTTAGAAAACACCATTTTAATTGGATTGATTGGAAAGATCCTGTCAAAATATAAAACAGTATTTCCTATTGTGGTGTCCTACCTGAATGCATGACAGTCACAATGTCAGTCCCATCCTAGGTGAAGCCAACATAATTTCATTTGACAAGATAAGCTTTTCTGAGAATCAGGCATATTTTACATTTGATCCAGGGTCAATACTGGTTTGGGATACAGTTCTCTTACATTTCTCCATCATTGGCCCCCTCTGGCTTAGAAATGAGACAGATCAATGTTTCACAAGATTTACAGCCACTATCTGTCTTTTCCTAGACTTTGAAAATACCTAGAAATTGCCTGGTTTACTGAATGCTCCATTCATTTGTCTTGGAGTATAAAGGACCATACTCCTATCACCATGGAAACACTCACATCCTAATGAAACTGATTTAGTACATCCCCGCTAAGGATGATACACAGTGTGAACTCTGAAGAAAACAAGGGATCTACATTAAGATCCATTGTTGAGATGGTGGCATTTCCTAGCTTCATGAATCTCTTCGATTGGTTTTAGTCCCTGGGTTTACATTTTCTTGGCAATAGTACATGGTGAGAGGTTTGATATTTTGATCCCTTTCCACTGAATTACTGCATTTGTACGAACAACATAAATGCCAGATTGGTTTCATACAATCTCTGAAGTTGCTGGACAGTTTCTAGCAGGTATCTGTGCTTGCTTCCAGAAGCCTAGAAATCTGATATTGGGAGCTAACTCCGGGTGAGGCTGGAATAAACAAGTTAAGACCTGTAAAAGGCTCCATGATCTGAAGATGATCAATTAGGGGAAAGGCTACTTAAATTGAGCCCACTTAGAGTGGGGCCCAGTATTTCACAGTCAATATACTGGGTTGGGAAAGAGTAGCTTAATTGGGATTTCATTTTGAAAAACAAAACAAATATTATAAACAGTTATTTGTTCTTACATTTTTAAAAATGTAGGTTATAATGTCAAGAATTATTGAAAATATTGGTTGACTCAAGCATGAAACAAGTACTAGATTTTTTGTTGTCCATTTCCAGCAGAATTGAATAGTTAATGGGTTTTCTTTGGCACATGAGACTTTTGCCACATACTAGTAGACCCTTTTTAATCATTCATACCACTCCCCCTTCACCATCCCATTAGGTTTCAGCCTCTCTTTTCATGTTACTTTCTGCTTCCTAGAATAAATTTCTTACTCTAGCATGGTGGCTTCCTTCTGTACCATCTCTCTTTCTCACATTGAAAGTATTAATAACGCTTCCATATTATAGACTATCCCATCTATATGCAAACATCCTCACTTTCTTAAGAATAATTTCAAAAATTACGTTTCTAACAGAAGTCCCCAAGATTGGGAAACAGGTATCAGAGGGTGGAGACTTGTGGAGGAAAGACTGAAGTGACACCACGTGAAAAGTGTGAGACTTGGAGCTCTAAATTGTCATGCGGCCTTAGGGAAGACATTTAGCTTTCTGAGTTCATTGGCAAAATGGTGGGTAAGATAATCCTAGAGTCTTTTCTGATTCTCTCCTCAAAAATACTATGAATTGCTAATGTAGCATATGCAAATGATACCCTGGTTTTATGAGAAAGTTGTTTGGTTTTGGTTTTTGGTTTTTTGCCTATTGGTTCTTGAATAGGGATTGTCTAGTTTTGTGATGAAAGCTGAAGGTAACTTTCCCTTCTTTGGTGCCATTCTCTCCCATGAAAGAATCCTCTATTAACCACTGTACCCCTGGTTCCACTGGAGGAGGAACAGTTTTAAACTTAGCATACTGCTTTGTATGATTTATCTAGGCCCACTCCTGTTTTTCCATCATATTTTTGTTATTCTTTGGAAAGATGGTTTCATCCCCTGCCAGAAAGTTCCCTGATGTGGGCCACTCATATTCTCTGTTAACCGGTGTTTTGTTCTTAATGAAATATTGTTTGGATAATTGTGGGGTGAGAGCCCTCAGCATAGTGTCTGTAGTTGCCCTAGAACATGAAAACACTGGAAAGAGCAAGATGGTCTTCTCTGACTTGACTGATTTTGTTGGTACGCACCATGTCCAGGTAATTTCCCCCCGGGCCAGAATCGCTCTTGGGTGTAATAATCTGGGAGATGTGGCTGGCTCTGCCAGGTCATCATAGTCCCATTGAGTTGGTTGCTTCATTTTCTATTTTTCTTTTTTCATCATTTTCTTCTTTCTCATTCACTTACTCATTCATTCACTTGTTCTGGATGTACATGTATGGCATGCCTCCTTGCCCTCAGGGCATCCCCACCCCTTTACTTCTGCATGGCCCATAGCCCACCTCAGAATGAAAGGCTGGGGATGGGTCTTTTCCTTGAAGAGCCTGCTTGGTGACCATAATGAAAAAGAAAAGGGAACCATTGGATGCATGTGTGAAATACTCGTCACTTGCAAGGCAATTTCCAACCCAGCTTCTGATTTGGGAAGCCTGGGATTCATTAGGAGAAGAGGAAGCATGAAGAGCGTACAGTTGTCACTGGCCAGGGCTGCGAAGAAGAGGAAGGCTGGGTTTCCCAGAATTTGCTAACATATGGATGGAGATGCAGTGTGCCGCCTGGAATGATTCCGTTTTTTGATGACTTTATTCTATTCCTTTCTAAAATATTTGGTGCATTAAGTTAAAATAGTACACAAAAACCTTCCTCAGATGTGTGGCTCAGAATTAGATTGCTTTCATCAATATCATCTTCCATCCTTGATCCCGTATTCCCACCCCATTGGTATTCACCTTCATGTACCTACCACAGCTTCTTTGAGTCCATTCTCCACATCTTTCATAGCTGTGCAACTATGAAACAACACATTTTGTGTGTGCTTAAAGATGAACATTTAAATAAATAAAATGTAAGGCTCATTTGGCCACCTGCTTTTATTTATTTTTCATTCAGCACTGCTTTATAAGATCCATCTATGTAGCTGTACTCCATGTTCAGTGCATTGCTTTTCACTGCTGTGAAACATTTTTATTCAACACATATTTTGGTTGGTCATTTGGGCAATTTTCAGTTCTTCATAGTTACAAACGGTGGTGCAGTGGTTCATACTGCCTTGTACACATGAAGGTGTGCCATGTTTTTTTTCCAACTCTTTCATTGTAAAAATCTTCAAACCTGTAGGAATATTGAAAGAGCATATAATAATCACCTGCTTCTCATTTACCTAAATTATTCAATTACTTAAATTCACCACATGCTTTCTCTCTGTCTCTCTCCCTCCCTGCCCCTCTCCCCCATCCTCTCCTCCTTCCTCTCTGTCTTTTTTCCTTCATTCAGGCTGCTATAACAGAATACCATAGATTGGGTGGCTTATGGACAACAAATTTATTTCTCACTGTTTCGGAGGCTGGAAGTCCAAGATCAAGGTGCCAGCAGATTCTGTGTTGGGTGAAGGCCCACTCCCTGGTTTATAGACAGCCATCTTCTCACTGTGTCCTAACAGGGCAGAAGGGGGAGTTGGGCTCTCTGGAGTCTTTTTACAAGGGCACTAAATAATTCCGTAGTATTATATAATACCAATCTAGAATATGCATTAAAAAATACTGCCCAAGTCTCTCCAAAGCATCTGTACTAATTTATTGTTCCCAATAGCAATGCATGGAAATTTCAACTTCCCACACATTCACCAACATTTTATTATTATCTGACTTTCATTTTTGCTAGTCAGATGGATAAAATGTATCACTTTTACGTTTGCATTTTAACAAAGAAAAGTTGGCCACGAAAATGTGTAATTTGAGTATAAAGTAGAAATGAGATCCCAATTTGGCCTCTAGCACAGGGTAATCAGCTCCATATCTGTAAGCAACTGTGAGAAGGATGCTCCTAGTTTTCTGAAGATTTAGGAAGGAAAAATAAGGCAGCTCCTTCTTCATTTTATAAATGTAGACCTTTTAGCCAGAAAGTCATGTCAAAAAATGTGTTGATACAATTAACTTGGGGAATCTGAAATTTTTTTCAATGAAGTATTAATACTTAATATCCTTTTAAAGTTCGTATAAATGGATAACTTTAGCACTAAAATGACCTACAGCATATAAAGTTCTGACACTGAGACTAGGGAGGAAATGGAACAGATTGTATTCTTGTTTTTCGTGACAGTTAAACTGATACTAAAACTTAAAACAAATTAGTGAACTGCTTAGGTTTAATCTTTGACAACTAATAGCTAATACATATGATATATTCATAATCAAATGGACATAACATTTTGTTTGCCTATTTATACATAAATTATACAAACAAACACAGAATCCCTACTACCCAACAATTACCACTGTTAACGTTGGGTTACTATGATTTCAACTTGAACGCCTGTGTGTGTGTGCGTGCAGATGCAGGCATGAAAGTAATCCAGATCACGTTCGCCTTAAATAACATTACCGCTTACTGAGTGCTTACTGTGGTAGTTAAGCACTGGTGTAAATGCTATACTGGGATCATTCCCATTTTCTGGAGGAGGCCATTGAGGTTCAAGGTTAGGCAGCAGGTGCGTGACAATCTAGAATTTGAGCCCAGGGATCTCTCCTTTACTCTATTCTCTACCTGGCAAGGTAGGTTTTATGCATGACTTTCTCATTTACTGCACTAGGAACCTCATTCCATGTCAATATGTACTCATCTCCATTGACTTTCTTGGCCAAATAATATTTTCACTGTATAGTTAACATAACTAATTTCATCTCCCACCACTGTGCATTTAATTTTATTTATTTTTTGCTATTGTGTATAATACTAATCACTGTCCCATTATATGTCTTTGACCACCTGTCCAATGATTTCTTTAGGTTACATAACTTAAATTGGAATTTCTGTATGATGCATATCACATTTTGAATGACGTTGATACAAGCTGTCATATTATCCTTCCCATTGCTGTGCACAGGGACTGCAGAAATAAATCAGAATGGTTGTCTATTTTCTTATGTTACTACTAACACTGGAATTTCTGTCAAATTTGCCCCTTTCATGGATGAAATATAGTATCTCTTTCATTATAGTGAGGCCAAATATCTTTCATATGCCTATTTGCATTATATTTCTGTGAATTGTCTTTTTGTACTTCCCATGTTTTCTCTTCTACTGGTGTCTTCAAAAAATTGATTTGCAATAGCTCTTTAAGTGAAAAACATAAATTCTTTGCTGGAATACTTTTTCCCTACCAAGACCTTTGGGGTTTTTTTAAATGTTTTTATGCTATATTTTACATGTTGTCTATATTAAAATATTTTGAATTTCTCCAATTAAATATTAAACAAATATTCAACTTTACTTCCTTGAAGTATATTGATCATTTATTTTTTTTGCACATAAATCTTTAACCCATCTGGGATGAATTTATGATGATGTGTCATAGAGATCTGATTTTTTTTTTCATACATTTAAGGCCTAGTAACGACACTACTTATTGAGATGCCATTTATGAAAATTGTAGGTGTAGTCGCTGGCACAAAATTTCTCAGTAAATAGTCCTTGCCTTTCTCTCACCTTGTCTCTGTCTTTTGCATAGTGGTAGAGGTACAGATTAAGGGGCCTTGCCATATCTAGGAGTTGAGCTGGAGAAGCAACAAAGAACAGGACTAATAATTGAGAAAGCAAAGCAAACATGTAAATAATTAATCCTCCAGAATCTGGATATTATAGAGTCTTTCTATTTTATTTTAGAACTTTTTGGGAAATAGTTGACTGCTTGTATTAAATTTTTTTGTGTTTAAGCTGTATTGCAATTATCACCACTCTAAAATTACTGCAGATACACATATTTTCTATGAAATAAGCCAATTAAATAAAAATGATAATCTTTTATGGAAAATAGAGTTCACCACCAATACCTTTTTCTTATTGTTTCTTATTTCCTTAAGATGCCTCTCAGATCTAGTAGAAGAGTAGTCCTGTCCATGCATTTTGCACTGTATTTTCTCCTGTAGGGCTGGAATTGACCAGCCTTTAGGAGCAGGGGAGGGTTCCATTGAAGAGGTCTTCAGCTTCAGTCTTGCAAGCTGCTTCAGTACTCAATGGCCTGCTGAATTGGGAGCACTTGAAAGAGTGGGTGGGTGTATATCTATGATGAGATCCCAACTGTTCTAGTCTCTTGACTGGTCTTGTGTCTGCCACAGATGCACTCCATGGAAGAAGAGGGGAGGCTTGGGTGGACAGAGGTGAGTTTCTTTCAGCCAGGAGTTGACCAGCTATCCCAATCCAGATGAAAAACAATTAAAGACTCTGCTTTGGAAGAAGGAAGTTATGGATCCTGCTTATCTTCAAGATAGATTTTTGGGTTATAAATCAATCAGTAGCTGCATAAAAATTGAATCCTCCAGGAATGTGAGAAAATTCAGAATATGAAATAGAATGATGAGAGGAGGAAAAGAACAGCTAGAGAATGTATACCAAACTGTGTCAAAGCACTTTAGCCAAGGATTCTTGATTTGCATTGTGGTTGATTTGAAGCATATTAAGTTCTGAATAAAGTATAATGGAAATTCTTAGTGAGTCTTCCAAAGAAGTTGAACTTTTTCCCCTTACATTTATAGTGGGAAAAAAATTATTTATGTATGTTGGGATGAGGGTAGGGGCAGGGTAAGACTGAGCAGACTGCATGGAAATAGTCAGTGTCTTCATCAGGAACATCAGACCTGAATTTTCATTTCCATACAGGATTTAAAGCAGGAATCAGACCCACAATATCATCAGCAGTAAGGAAAAATCTCAAGTCTGATTGTGAGAACTAATGTGACTAAATTTCCAGTATATGAGAGTGAACATGAAAGTGAACATTTTAATACACATACAAGTATGCATACTATAGCATGTAACTAATCTTGTTTCTCCTGTGGGCAGCCAAACTTCGGTGAAATCCTGCCAAGGCCATCTCATTTCTATCTTCTGTTAGGATCTGTTTGGATTTCAAAGTGTAGATAATGGTTAGATTATAGAAGAATATGTAAAATGTGATTTAAAGGCAACTTCAAAAAGATTTCAAATGCATTTTTAATTAGTATTGTTGTATTGATTTTGACACTGTAGTGCCTAATTTAAGTAATATATTTTATGGTAATTCATGTACTTATAACCTAGATGTGTACTATGATGACGGTTATTTCAGGGTGGATGTTGATTTGAATGTGATCACATGACATCACTCCCCATTGTCCTGGGTAATATGGCTGGTCCAGGAATACTGGCTAACTCAGAAGAATCATAGCATATTTAGCCAATAACATGTACCATTCTTACATGCTTTCAAAGATTTCTTCAGATCTTAAAGACCCTGGGTGGCAAGTAGTACTCTCCGTTTTAGTCTGTCATCCTTTTAGCAAGTAACTAAAAGTCAGATATTTCTCTACTGGCTAGATCTATACCAAAATATACCCAGGCCGGAAAGACACATCCTGGGTAAAAGTGAGAAATAAGTGCATTTTGCCATTGAGATTGACCTGCTTAATCCTGAGTGCTTACTGAGCTGGGGAGGCACTTAACACTTGCAGGGCACAGACGAGAGTACAAATGGAAGTCCTTGACTGGTGTCTCTTTGTCACCACCACCTTCCACCCACAAAGCAAAGAGCTTCACATGTACTCAGGCCAGCATATCCAAGCTTTGTCCACACCCCCTCACAAACCTCTGTCTCTTGGCTACCCTTCAGGCCTGGGGATGTGCACACCAATAGCATTTTTGCCCTCAAGAGGGTGGATTGAAGAAGAGCCCATATAGGCCCTGAAATAGGCTTGGGGCCGTTTGGGCAGCGAAATTCCAGGGAGCATGGTTTTGGAGCTGGGGAGAGGACACGGACTACAAGTGGGCATGTCCCCTTGACCCTGTGGCATCAGTGCCCCACGGGGTGGGGAGACATACAAGAGGGACGGAATTTGAAGCTCCTTTGTCCAACTCTGAGGGTGGTACTATGTCGAGCCCTGGAAAATGGGAATAATTTCAAGGTGTTATCTCACTGGCCCTTTCATTTTTAGCCAGCACACATTTGAATTTCTGTTCTGTGCAGATTGTTAGGGTAGGTGTTGTGGGAGGGTACAGAATACAAAGCTATTTTTAATTTAGTTGTGGGGGAGACAAAAGCTGAACTGAAGATAATTGCAAAATAACTGATTAATATGGGAAAATAGCTCATAATTGTCAGGTAAGTGAATTTTGGGTGAAATAAAGTAATAGTCTTAGTTGGTGGAGGAGGCCTGTTTTCAGGGCCACAGGGTGTTAGAGATCATGGATTTCAGGGCTGGCAATGCTCCCAGAGCTGCTGTGGGTACCA
Source organism: Lyroderma lyra (assembly GCA_004026885.1). NCBI lineage: Eukaryota > Metazoa > Chordata > Mammalia > Chiroptera > Megadermatidae > Lyroderma > Lyroderma lyra. Next base: position 66,653 of record PVJL010003290.1, read on the forward strand.
CAAATGTGTGACTGGGTCGGATAAAGGTCAGTGGGGACTTGGGATGGAATATGGGAGGGTTTGCGTGGAATTAGCAAATCAACAAAATCAAATTAAAAATAAAGATGAACAAACTAATGACCAAATAAAATGAGAATGGGACCCCTGAGCATAAACTTCTGGGGTTGTTATTGGTGAAATTAAACTAAGGTTGCCACACTGGTGCAAAAACTTAATTGCTCATGTGCATTTACTCCTAATAAAGTAACTTTACTGTATTTACAAAAACTTTTTTAATTTTTCAATTACAGTTGACAAATGATATTATATTAGTTTCAGGTGTACAGCATAGTGATTAGACATTTATGTAACTTATGAAGTGATACCCCTTATAAGCCTAGTACCCATCTGGCATCATACATAGTTATTACAATATTATTGACTATATTTCCTAAAGAATAACTTTTCTATGAAGGAAATTGCTTCACATAGAAAATTAGTGTGAAGAAAAGTTGTAGAGATAAAATTCTTTAGCATCCTACAAACAACCCAAATAGTGATTAAGACAAATGGAAACCTTGTCCCTGTGTTGAAGGTTTAAAAAGTTTGCTGTATTTAGAAAATGTGTAGGAATCCCCCTGTTATTTTTTTCATTTCTATAAAAATCCATACTCAAAATGATGATATCAAGTTTTTCTGAATTTTAAGCCTTCAGTTGCCTTTCCCAAACAGTCACAGTACTGGGTTGCTTAGAATGCCCCCAGTTCATGATGAATTTGGAATCTATGAACGTGAGCTTCTTTGGAAATATGGTCTTTGCAGATATAATCCAGTCAAGATGTGGTCATACTAGATTAGGGAGAGCCCTGAATTCAATATGACTGATGTCCTTATAAGATGAGTGAAATTTGGACACACACACACAAGAAGAACAATGGCCATGGGAAGCTAAATGCACAGACTGGAGTTATGTTGCCACAGTCTAAGGAACATCAAGGATTGTCAGCAACCACTAGAAGGTAGAAGAGAAGCAAGAAACAGAGTCTCCCTCAGAGCCTCAATGAAAGAATAAATATCTATTGTTTTAAGTCACCCAATTTGTGATACTTTATTACAGGAGCTTAGGAAACAAATACCATTTCCCAATGTCCCCATTATTGATAGAAATACCACCAAGTTCCTGGTCTCAAGGTTATAATGACTGTTGCTAATCTTCCCTCTCAAATGTGTTCAAACCATTACATTCCCTTATTCCTCTCCATTTCCACAGTTATTTTCTTTATCACTTGTAATAATAATTAATATTTGAACACTGCTCTCTAGGATTAAAGTGATTTTAATTCTTATAGCAAATGATGAGAGGACTGGTGTTTTTCTGCCTATTTAATTGATGAGGAAACTGAGGTTTAAAGTTTAATTTGCCTAAGCTCACACAGTTGACTAGCATACAAAAAATCTGGGATTCCAGCAAGGATAGGTCCTTTAACTCCAAGAAAAAATACTCCACCCCAATTGCAGTTCCTGGCTATCATTATTTGCCATACTGCCTTCTTCCTCATTCCAAAGAAAGGGCCATAAGAGCATGTCTGTATCATTGGGGTAAAATGAGAATAATCCTCAAATTATTCTCCTTTGCTTCCTCACACCATGGGAGACTAACTCTTGTTATTGTCACAGCAAAGGCACCCCAGTGTTGACAGAACAAGAAAAGAGAGTGTTTATTTACCTCCTCTTTTTCTGTAGCAACAGAAATTTTTTTACATGCTTAATTACAGCCTTCAAGTAGAAGAGACATCAAATTGGTTTTTGGAGGAAAGTTTTTTTACCCTCATATGTAGGTCACTGGAGATAAAATTAAAACAGATAATAGCTATACAGATTTCTTTTAGTTGAAATGACCTTTTTTGAATACATTTTTTCACTGTCTGTAACAAAGCAGCTAGTTGAGTTGTGCTGTTCAGCTGGTTTTATAAAAAGGTCAAAAGTACATCCTCCTGATATAAGAAACATATTAGCAACTCCTGTAATTGTCTTACTAAAAAGATGTTTTTGTTGTTGTTGTTAAGATGGAAGTTATAGATTTTCTTATATTGGGCTGTATGTTTCATCAGTAATTAGAGTTGTAAGGCCAGAGGAGGCTGTAAAGTCTCTCCTAATCCCAATTTGGCAGAGTTATATTGGGGGTCCATTTACTTTATTGTGCACATCAGGAATGAAAAAATGATACTATCGTCATCACCTCAAGACAACATGCATAAATTAGGGCTGGTTCTGAGCAATTGGAAGATATAATCATCCTGGTCATTTTAATCCATCCCACAGAGAGGGATCCAGCCAGTTTATGAAAACATCTTCCCACAAACGAAGATCACATTGTTTCTTGGAAATTAAATACATATATATTAAAGAAACTCATTTAAAAAATCTTACCTGAATCTTTTTGGTCTTAGTCATTCTGGAGCTCATTTGGAGATGGGGCTGACAGGATTCTTGGTCTGGAAGAAAGGAAACCAGGAATTTGGTCTTTCCCATATGAGTAAAGATGCATGCCCTTGAATTCATGCCCAACCTAGGCACTCAATATATGCTCAGTAAATAATACCTGGAATGGCTAAGGGTGTCCTGCATTGGATTGTGAACTTACTGATTCACAGTTGTACAACAGAAAAATTTTTTTATTTTAGAGGATGAAGCTATAATCAAGACCATTTAATGAGAATTGGACAGTTGAGTAGGCACAAAGTTGTTTGTTATTTGGCGGTTCAGAGAAGAATTAAAGGGGGAGAATACATTTAGTTTACTTTGGGAAAGGTCCTTCTGATCTAAATGGTAGAAAAGATTCCAAGGCTGTGTGGTGATTAGATGAGGAGTGCTAAGGAAAGTGGTATTAGGCCAGTCTTCCAATATTTAGACATTTATTGAGCACCTGTTCTGTGGCAGGTGTTTCCCAAGGTGCTAGGGTTCAAAGGTACAGAAGAGAGTTCCTGATCAAAGGGAAATTTCACACTCTTGAGGAGACGTATAAACATTGTGACAAATGAAGTAATGATGGTGTGTAAAGATATAGTAGTAACAGGAAGAAGAGAATTAATCTCTCTACCTGGGAATTCAGAGGGATTCGTGGAAAAAGTGATACTAGAGCTGTGTAATGAGTTGGTTGTGTTGACCTGGGATTCAGCAGCTTACTGGGATAGAGAAAGAAAGGTCAGAGTATTATAACATGGCCTAAATTTTAAAGGGTTGATATAACCTTACCAGTATCTTGCTATTACTTAACCCATGCATTCTTTAAAAATTTTTTAAATTATTTTTTCACTTACAGTTGACATTCAATATTATTTTTTACAAGCTTTCAGTGGACAGCATAGTAGGTAGACATTTATATAATTTATACACTGATACCTTGATTAGTACCCACCTGGAACTGTACATAGTTGTTGCAACATTATTGACTATATTCTCTATGCTGAGCATTACATCCCTCTGATTATTTTGTTAACTACCAATTTTTATTTCTTAATCCCTTTACCTTTTTAACCTAGCTCCATAATCCCTCTTCCCTCTGGCAATCATCAGTTTGTTTTCTGTATCTATGAGTCTGCTTTTGTTTTGTTGATTTTGTTCTTTAGATTCCACATATAAGTGAGGTCATATGGTATATGCCTTTCCCAGTCTGACTAATTTCACAAGCATAATACCCTTTTGGTCCATCCATGTTGTCACAAATGGTGATTTCTTTCTTTTTTATGGCTGAGTAATAGTCCATTATATATACACACACACACATATATACATATATATGTATATATATACATATATATATACACACACACATATATATATATATAAAATGTGTGTGTGTGTGTGTGTGTGTGTGTGTGTGTGTATACACACACACCATATCTTCGTTATCCAATCTTATATTGATGGGAACTTGGATTGCTTTCGTATTTCGGCTGTTGTAAATAGTGCTGCAGTGAACATAGGGGTACATGTATCTTTTTGAAATAATGTTTTGGATTTCTTTGGATAAATGCCCAGGAGTGAAATTGCTGGATCATGAGGTAGTTCTATTGTTAATTTATTTTTATTTTTATTTTCATAATTTTTTGAGCAACCTCCAAATTGTTTTTTATAGTAGCTGCACCAATTTGCAATCTCACCAATGGTGTACAAGGGTTCTCTTTTCTCCACCACCTTTCCAACACTTGCTGTTTGTTGATTTATTGATGATACCCATCCTGACAGGTGTGAAGTGTTATCTCATTGTGGTTTTAGTTTGCATTTCTTTCATGATTAGTGATATTGAGCATCTTTTCATATGTCTATTGGCCATCTGTATATCCTCTTTGGAAAAATGTTTATTCAGGTTCCTCTCCTCATTTTTAAATTGGATTGTTTGTTTGTGTGTGTGTGTGTTGACTTGTATGAGCTTTTTTTAATATAAATTTTGGATATTAACTCGTTAGATGTATCATTGGCAAATATCTTCTCCAATTCAGTAGGCTGTATTTTTGTTTTGTTGATGGTTTCCTTTGCTGTGCAAAACCATTTTAGTTTAATGTAGTCCAATTTGCTAATTTTTTTCTTTTATCTTTCTTGAGGAACTAAATCAGAAAAAATATCACTAAGAGTGATGTCAGAGCATTTAGTGCCTATGTTTTCTTCTCAGAGTTTTATGGTTTGGGGACTTACTTTTTAAATCTTTCAGTTTATTCTTGTGTATGGAGTAGTAATGTGGTCCAATTTTATTTTTTTGCATGTATCTATTCAGTTTTCCCTACACCATTTATTGAATACCATCACCCCACTGTATGTTTTTGCTCCCTTTACCATAGATAAAATGACCAAATAAGCATGGATTTATTTCTGGGTTTTCTATTCTGTTCCATTGATATGTGTGTTTGTTTTTAATGCCAAATACCATGCTGTTTTGATTACCATAGTCTTGTAATATAGTTTGATATCAGGTAACCTGGTACCTCCAATTTTGTTCTTCTTTCTCAAGATTGTTGTGGCCATTCAGGGTCTTTTGTTGTGCCATATAAATTTTAAGATTATTTGTTCCAGTTCTGTGAATAATGCCATTGCTATTTTAATAAGGATTGCATTGAATCTATAGATTGCTTTGGATGGCATGGACATTTTCAAAATATTAATGTTATCTCTCCATGATCATAGTGTATACTTCCATTTAATTATATCTTCTTCAGTTTATTTCTTCAGTGTCATAATTTTCTGAGCATAGGTCTTTTACTTTCTTGGTTAAATTTAGTAAGTATTTTTTCGATGAAGTTGTAAATGACATTGTTTTCTTAATTTATTTTTCTGATAATGTGCTATTGTGTAAAACTGCAGCTGATTTCTGAATATTAATTTTGTATTCTGCTACTTTACTAAATTCATTTATCAGTTCTAATAAATTTTTGGCAGAATCTTTAGGGTTCTCTTTATATACTATCATGTCATCTCCCAATAATGACAGTTTTACTTCCTTTTTCCCAACTCAAATGCCTTTTATTTATTTTTCTTGTGTGATTGCTATAGCTAGGACTTTCAATACTATGTTGAATAAAAGTGGTTAAACTGGGCATCCTTGTCTTGTTCTGATTTTAAAGAAAATGCTTTTAGCTTTTCTCCAATGAGTATGATGTCAGCTGTGGGTTTGTCATAGATGGCTTTTATTATGTTGAGGTATGTTTACTCTGTTTTTACTTTGCTGAGAGTTTTTACCATAAATGGATGCTGGATTTTGTCAAATGCTTTCTCTGCATTTGTTGATATGATCACATTATTTTTACCCTTCTTTTCATTTATGTGGTATATCAGATTAATGGATTTGTGGATAGTGAACCAATCTTGCATACTAGGAATAAATCCCACTTGATCTTGATGTATTATCTTTTGAATGTATTGCTGAATTGGGTTTGCTAATAATTTGTTGAGGATTCTTGCATCTATTTTCTTGAGGCATATCAGCCTATAATTTTCTTTATTTGTAAAGTTTTTGTCTAGTTTTGGAATCAGGGTAGTGCTGGCCTCATGACATGAGCTTGGGAGCCTTCCTTGCTCTTGAATTTTTTGGAATAGTTTGAGAAAGATAGGTATTCATTATTCTTTGAGTGTTTGGTAAAATTCCTCTGTGAAAACATCCAGTCCAGGACTTTTATTTATTGGGAGTATTTTTGTTACTGATTTTATTTTAGTTGTATTAATTGGTTGGTTCCGATTTTTTGTTTCTTGTTGATTCAGTCTTAGAAGATTGTATATTTCTAGGAATGTAGCCATTTCTCCTAGGCTATCCAATTCACTGGCACATAATTTTTCATAATATTTTCTTATAATCCTTTATATTTCTGTGGTGTCAGTTGTCACTTCTCTTTCATTTCTGATTTTATTTATTTAGGTCATTTCTCTTTTTTTCTTGGTGAGTTGAGAAAAGGTTTAAAGTTCATCAATTTTCTTTTCAAAGAACAAACTCTTAGTTTCATTGGTATTTTGTATTGTATTTTTAGCATCTATTTTCTTTATTTTCATTCTGATCTTTATTATTATTTCTTCTTTTTCACTTTGAGCTTTGCTGTTTTCTCTCTTTTTTTCTTTCTTTCTTGCTTTTTAGTTCCTTTAAGTGTAAGGTTAGGTTGTTTATTTAAGATTTTTATTGTTGTTGTTTTCTGTGGTAGGCCTGTATTACTATGAATTTCTCTTAGGGCTGCTTTCACTGTGTAACATAGATTTGAAGTAATTTTCATTTTCATTTGTCTCAAGGTATTTTTTTATTTCTTTTTTAATCTCATTGTTGACCCATTTATTATTTATTAGCATGTTATTTAGCATCCATTTGTTTGTTTTCCAGGTTGTTTGTTTGTTTGTTTGTTTGTTTTTTTGCTTTTTGGTATGTGGGTAGCTCCCTGGCTGGGAATCAAACCCAGGCCGCAGCGCTGACAGCGCCAGTGCTGAAGCCTTAAGTCACTACACCATCAGAGAACTCCCCAGTTTTTATCTTATAATTGATTTCTCATTTCATACTATTGTGGTCAAAGAAGATGCTTGCTATGATTTCAATCTTTTTAAATGTATTGAGACTTCTTTTGTAGCCTAATATGTGGTCTTTCTTGGAGAATGTTCCATGTGCACTTGAAAAGAATGTATATTCTTCTGCTATGGGGTGAAATGATCTAAAAATATCAATTAAATTCATCTGGTCTATTGTGTCAATTAAGGCCAATGTTTCCATGTTGATTTTCTATCTGGAAAATCTACCCATTGGTGTCAATAGGGTGTTAACGTACCCTATTATGATTACATTACTGTTGATCTCTGCCATTATGTTAGCCAATATTTGCTTTATATACTTAGGTGCTCCTATATTAGGTACATAAATGTTTACAAGGATTATAATGTTTTGGCAAAATGCTTCAGTATTTCAAAATGTTACCTTGTCTCCTTGCTTCCTTTATTGAAGTTTAAGGATTTTTAAGTCCATTGTCTCTTTTCAGAGCTTCTTTCTTTTCCTTTAAGTAATTTTTGTCTGTATGCTACTCTTTCTCTTGTTTCTTTTTCAACATGTGCAAAATCAAACTTCTGAGCAATCATAACTAGACCAAGAACAAGTTCTGACTTTAGACTCATTCCTGTGTTAATCATTCTGGGGTTATATTACTCTATTTTATTTCAAAGTTTGACAAGCCATTTTTACCAGTGCCCTAGTGTTATGATTTCTTGGTAATATTTCTGTAAGAATAGGGGAAATATTAATTTTCAGGAGGAGCAGTGAACTGTGGGAGATTTTGAAACTATTTATGAAAATTCTTACAATTTGTCTTTTTGGAAAATAAAACTACTATGAGTCAGAGAGCAGAAAGTAATCTTATGCCTCTCCTTAGAAGTAAAATGAGTTGTGCTTCTAATAGAATCACTAATATTTTAGCTGTGAGCCATGGAGCTTAATTGAAAAGTTCTTTTCCCTACCCTTTGTGTGGCTTTCATTTTTAATGAAAAGTAATTGATGTTCAGGACATTTTCCAAAATAGAGTTTGTCACTAACAAGTACTTGATTCTTAAGATTCTGGATGTAGTGTGACTTTTCCGGAATCTCATACAGATGAACTATTGATATAGAAGGAGAAAAGTTATGTAACTCCTTATGGGTCCATTATAGTGTTTGGCAAGTAACAATGATCTCTGGATCATGTGACTACATAGGAGAGATGCATATCAATCGATGACAACCTCTTCCTGACATAAAGCAGTTAATACTAAGCTAAACATTTGTATTAAAATTTTAAACAATACCACATTCAAAAAATTATAGAAATTTGGTTGTATAGGTAAATAGCTTAAATTAATTTAGAGTAAAATTTAGCCTTGTTGTCTCATTACATTTGAACTTTAAATATACTTATGGCAAATATAAGGAGCACATTATTTTTGGTACTTTCAACTAGAAAAACAATTATTCAAAAATGCTTTGTGATCCACTATTGTTGGCATGACCTTTTGGTTTTGCCTGATGTAAGAACTACTCAGAAGTTAAGTTTGACTTGAAAATACTTTCTTGATCAAAATAAGGCTGAAGGATGACAGAAATAGAGGGTAATACTTAGAAATGCTACCGTTCTTGATTAGTCAGTAAGGATGACTTTGTAGATTAATGAAACAATAAGATTATCAAATATCTTTAAAATTTTGCTCCATTGTTTTAGTGTTACTTTTTAAAAAACGTCTCACACTGTCTGTTGAGCCTCATCACTTCTTTTATTTCAGCTTTCCCTTTCTGTTTCAAAAGCCTTGTATTTACCTATTGTGTTAAGGAAGCAGCCATGAACCCTGTCTCCAGTTGTTTCCAGTTCTGTGTTGCCTAGGATGTTACAACTTACGGTGCAAAGCAGTACCCCCTCTATCTGCAAACACAGAAGCTGGGCAAGGTGACATGGTTGTGACTGTGACATGGGGGTGGGCAGAAAGCAGGCAGGACTGACTTGAATAAGTAAATCTTTGTGGTGCTTTAAAAATGTTCCTTTGCTAAAATATGAAAAAAGACTTCACACAAGGATATTTTATTTATGTAGAAATGAAATTGGAACTAGGTACAAAAACCCATCAGCTAAGCTGAACACAATGTAAAATTGTGAGCATTCCACTGCAAATTGGATGACATTAGTTAGAGGTTCCCGTTAGAAGGGCCCTGGAGAAGTGCTTCCCAACCAGTCCATGGCCTAGGTACATAGAAAACTCCTCGAGTGCTGGTTAAAATCGCATATTCCCAAGTTTCTGCAAAGGGCAGTCAGACCTGAACTGAGGAGGAATACGAGAATCTGCATTTTTATTGAGTGTCTCTCCTTCCATTGGATTGTACTAAGAGCTTAGTTCATTAGGCTGCTGTAACAAAATACCACAGACTGGGTTTATTATAAACACCAGAAATTTATTTGTCACATTCTGGAGGCTATAAGTTGGAGACCAAGGTGACATCAAGGTTGGGTTCTGATGAACACTCTCTTCCAGATGGCAGACTTCTTGTATTCTTACATAGTGGAAGGATCCACTGAACTCTACTGGGTTCTCTTTTAGAAGGGCACCAATTGCATTCATGAGGGCTCCATTCTCATGACTTAATGACCCCAAAGGCCTTCCTAGTACCATCACCTTGGTCATTAGGTTTTCAGTTCATTAGGTTGAATTTTGGGAGGACACAAACATTCAGACCATAGAAGCAAAGAATCATTTGGAATTTTTTTCCAACACTAGCCATATTCTCTCATAAATAAGTACCTTTAGAATAACAAGTTCCAAGATTGTAGCACTTTTAGGTGCAGAGACTTCCATTGTATGGGGTGGCTGCTGCCCAGCGTCAGCCACGAGTTAGAGGGGACCAGAGTGCCCAAATGTCTCAGCTCTCTGTGCTGCTGGGAACCACTCCTGCTTAAAGATTCCAGAAGAAATTTCTTACCTCATCTATCTCCACTACCAGGAAACCCCAATACTGAACCTGAGCCTCCTTGTGTGAACTGGCACTGGGTTTAAGTGTCCTCATCAGAAAGGGCAAGTGGCACAGTGCCTGCTTCTGTGTGAGGTAGCTTTTTATACTCAGATTTATCCAGTCTGTTCTGAGTCTTCTCTTGGTCAGGCAAACCCACTCTTTGTTGTTTTCCAAAACATTAATCATCCTGGGCATCTTAGTCAATAAATACCCATTCATGAATATTCATTGGTTTCCTACTATGTGCTCTGCTTTAGGCTCCAAATATTCCAGGAAATAAGAAAAATAAGGCCCTATGCTTATAAAGTCAACTTGTGGGTCACATTAATATGGTCCACAGTCTCTTCTAAGTAGGCTGACCAGATGTTCCATTTTAAATGGACAGAAAATAATGATACTGCACTGTTTCAAATGATGCGTGTAGTTAGCCTAGTCTCACTGGTCTAAATTCAAGGTGTCAATAGGCTGACCAGACATACCATTTGAAATAGGACAGGAAGCAACAGTATTGTTCCATTCAAATGGTACGTCTGGTCAGCCTACTTCTAAGCCCATTGGTCTCATAGATCATTTAGACCATGTGAGCAGCATCCAGAATTATGTCCCTATTTTTGTTCTGATTTACATTTTGTTCTGTTTTTATTCTGTAAAACTGAGCTAAAAAAACAAGGACTTCTCGCAGGAGGTTTTAGAAAACCTCAACTGACTGCTGAGGCTAGCTGTGCCTATCTCAGAAGCTTTATCAGCTCCTCACTTTGGCTCTCAGGGAGGCAGTCTTTACTAAAGATTGTAGGTAAACTTTAGAACAATTGGCTTTCTGTTTAGATGTTCTTGGTCTATCAGTTGGAAAAGATTTATTGTGCTTTGGCCACTGTTCCCTCCTGGCTCCTAAAAAGCAACTTTTTCTTTTTTTCTTCTCTATGAGCCTTTCTATATGTTTAAAATTTAAGCTGTAACTTGAACCTCATATTGCTTTCTCAAATCTCAGAAAGAGCTTAGAATTTTAGTGCTAAAGCATTTTGTTGGTCCTTTTCAATGGCATGAGTTTCAACCCTCAATTTCGTTCTTTTGGTTTTTTTGTATCTTAGTGGGTGGAATTCCAAAAGCTTCTAGAAAGAAAGGGAAAGTTTCTTTAAGGATGGAAGATAAAAGAGTAAATTTCATGTAAATAGAACACTAATATGTATGTGTTGTTTTCCAAAATATGATATGCAGATTACTGGTGATAAACAAGATATTTTTAGTCGGAATATCACTAGTCCTATTTATTATTATATTTAATTTGATTAAATAATTGGCAAATGATACTGATTTTTCACTTATGAAATTCATGTTTTCTTTCATAACAAGCTTATTTAAATAAAAGACTATAAAAAATATTAAATAACCATGCAGGGGGCATATGAATTCAATAAAAATTGCAAGGTAGGTACACAAATGATGAAGTTTTGGGAAACACTGGTTAAGTGTAGGCCACGAGCAAGTGTCTTGTAGGAGGACTCCCACCCATGAAGGTCAAAGGTGCACACCTGTCACCCATAGAAAGTGGGAAGCTGGAGGAGGTGAGCTTTAACTTGAAATAGAAGACAAATTATTGGTATATGCCACCCATGCTGGAGTAACAAGCCGTGTATGTTCACTTATTGAGCATCTACTCTGGAAAAGGAAATAGGTCACATTTAAGGGGACGGAAGAGGCAGAAAATCCGGGACAGAGCTGTGTAATGACAGTCTCGGGAGGGTATTCAAGCCTTATAGGAGAAGCAGCTTGGACTCCAGCTCAGAGGCCAGAGAGCATGTTTGTTATGTGGTGAAGTGGATAAGATAGTCCTCACAAGAGAGAAAAAAACAGATCAAAGTAGACCTGTACTACTGACTCAAACCATATATTCTAATATGTAATTAAGTGGGATGTAAAAGCTAAGTCACTTAGTCCTCCAATTAGCAATACGTAATTTTCATTCTAAAAATCGTATCTTTTTAGATTTTTCTTTTACTTGCACAGAATAAATGGTTAAACTCAACGTACAAGTGTTGAGTTGCTGTTTAGAACCACTGAGGAAACTCAATTCAGATCCTTAGCTTGAGTTTACTGGTCCCTACGGTCCTGGTCGCAGTTGCCATTGAAGAGAGAACTTCTCCTTCCACCTCTGCCCCCTCATGCCCCCATCTGGTGCTGAAATCCTCTTATTTAGAGTAGGGCTCTGAAGGATTAAAGTCCCAAGTGTTAGAATCACAGTATCAGGTGAAGACGCTGTTTAAGCCAATAGGAGGCTGTGACTTGGCCCTTTATTTTGGGAAACAATGTAAAACTAGCATACAGTATTAAAGGAAGTGCACACACCCACATAGACCTGAATTTAGACCCAAGACCCAACACTTCCAAGCTGAGTGACCTTGGAAAAACTTAGACCTTGCATAAAGATTAGATAAACTGTTTAATATTTCTGATTTTTAGTTTTCCTTCTGGAAAAAGAAGACACCAACTGGGTTGTGTTAAGGCCTAAATGAGGCCTAAGTCTCTGCTCTCTTGACCTCAGCCCCCCGCAACGTGCATCTTTCAAGCTCTTGTTTTTGCCTTTAACCATGCTTTTTTTTCTCCACATTTGGTTTTTTATTCTGCAAATAACTGTAATAGAAAACTGAAGAATATTTTAAAATAGTGGTAGTGATCGAATATTTATATTTTTTTATTAATCTTTAAAATTATTTTTAAGATTTTTGTTTTTAAAATGTTCCATGTCCAAAAGCAAAAATCAATGACTTTTTAGAAATGTGTCTGTGTTTGTAGCTGGTGGTTACGTTGGCTTTAACCTCTTGTAAGAAAATGGCCTTTCTAACTAAATAGATTCTCTGCCTTTGTGCAAACTTTGGGCTGAGTCCTGACTTTTTTTTTTTTTTTTTTTTTTTTTTTTTTTTTTTTTTTTTTGCTTCAGGGCCAAAATCACAGTTTTCTTTGAGATAGTTACATACTCTCTCCTTTCAGATCAGCTTTGTGGTATGTAGAATGTAGAAATATTAATGTTTGTTTGGGGTAAGGTAACCCTGGAACAGAGGTCAGAGGTCAACATTGCTGGAATGGAATAGAAGAAAGTATGGCTATATCATAGATGAGAGGGATTTAGGGACCACAGGGTTCTACAAGGACAGCGATCTAACCTGATTCAGAACTTTGGAACAACCCCTGACCATATAGAGCCTTCCTATGGGTCCTCATGGTATCATATGGGGTTTAGGCAGCTAAGAGTCATCATTGAAATGGTGGCTTCAGGGGCACCTGTTCTCATGGAAATCATCTTTAGACAATTCACATCTCATTTTTCTGCTGTTATCCACAAGACCTATGAAGGAAAATTGTGACTTCTCATGTATTCCCACCTTCATGTAGCTGTCTCTGAGAGCTGGTTATGAGGCAGGTACAGTGTTTATGACACCCAAAGAGTGAATTCTATGTCTTACCCTTGCTGAACTAAGGGTGTAATGAGAGACCTATCTGTAAACAGGCAATTAGGGGATATGTTCCACTAAGGGATCCACAGACACTGTGAGAGTTCAAAGAGGGCAAGGCCTGACTGAGAGTTGGAAGGGAAGAAATTCCTTCAAGGGAGGTGATATTTGTGGTGAACCTTGAAGGCTGAAGCATTTATGGCCTGGTTTCTAGCCCCAGCTCTGTATTTACACTGACTTTACCTTGTCACCTGACACATAGCCAGGTTAGTCATCTCTGGCATGGAAAAACAGCACCTACCTTTCCTGCCTCCAGAGGTATAAGGGAGGTGACAGTAAGACTGCTTGTGAGGACACTCTCCTGTCTGAAGTTTCTTCCTTGTTTCTCAACAGTGTGTGCCTACAAGATGGTGGGTCTGTAGGGGCTTAGGGTTAGGTATGTGACTGTGAACTTCCCGTTTGTTGTTATTAGACCAGTACAACTAAGTTCTTTTGGTCATGACCCTGACTTTCTTCTCTGACAATACTGTTTGTCATTGGAGTCCAATTGTCTGAGGAAATCTCCATTCTTTTTCTTACTAGCTGTGTGACCTTACATAGATTATTTAACCAATCTGAGTTTCAGGTTTCTCATTTGTAAAATAAAGATGATGATAGTATGTATTTTGTAAGACTGTGAGCATTAAAGGAGATAATTTGTGTGAAGTACCTAGTACCTAGTGACTACTCTATTAATTATTGGGACTGGGGCAGTAACTCAGAAAGGGTCATAGAGAATCAGGATAAGGCTCCTGCTTGGTCACTTCTTATGGTTGTTCCTACTGTGGTTTAAGTCATTGCCACCCACATAGCACACATGGCCCACTTTATATTCCTATGTTGTTGAGAGTATATACCTGAGACCAGATGAATTCTTTATCACTATCATGTATCCAAAAAATACTGGAATATTATTTAAGACTTATAAAGAAGGGAAATTCTGACACATGCTGCAATGTGGATGAACCTTGAAAACATTATGTGAAGTGAAATAAACCAATCACAAAAAGACGAATACTATATGATCCCACTTATATGAGGTACCCAGAATAGTCAAATTCCCAGAGACAGAGTCTTGAATGGTGGATGCCAGGGACCAGGGGGACGGAGGAATGGGGAGTTGTTTAATGGATATAGAGTTTCAGTTCTGTGGGATGTCAAGAGTTCTGGGGATTGTACAGCAATGTGAATGTACTTAACACCACTGAATTACACATTTAAAAATGATTATGGTGGTAAATTTTGTTATGTATATTTTACCACAACTTTTAAAAAGCTTATTAAGCATGTGCTAAGTGTCAGACACCATACCTAACACAAGGAAAGACAGTGAGTGAAAGCAAACATGGCCCCTGTTCTACTACCCTTAGGGAATTTACAGCCTCGTGGGGGAGACACATGTTAAATGGAGAATGAGATTAATAGGCAAAAGTACAGGAACTGGTACTACAAAGAGAAATTCATGGTATGATCATGATATCCTAGAATTAATGGACTTGACCTTGTCAGGGGAGCCAGGCCAGGCCAAAGAGCAAATGTGAGCATGACGTAGGAAGACCATTCTAGGAAGATGCGAAGTATGTCCCAAGGTCACAAGAAGGGAAAGTCTGAAAGGACCGTGTGGCTGGAATTCAGAGGATGGGGTGGAAGAAAGTGTGTTGTGAAAAGTGGCTGGTGAAGACGGAGTGGCCAGACCACACAGGCTTGTTAGCCATATGAAGTTTTATCTGTCTTCCTGAGCAGAATGGAAAGTCACTGAAGGTTTTGAGCTGAAGATAGAAAGATGGACGAAAAGGAGGTTTGTGTTTTGAAAAGATCAATCTGAAGGATTTTTTTTAAACAGGAAAATATGTTATCAAATACTAAGGGCTGTCTTAATTACCCACATGGGAAAAAATTGAACAAGTCCCCTGAGTGTTTCTCAGGGCTCTGATTTGAGTATAAATGGTGACCCATATCCTGCAAGTCTTAATAGATACAGGTTACAATCAAGCTAACAAACAATTATTAATATGTTCTATCCTCCTACCCTGACACTTAGTTACAGGGTTTCTGTAACTAAGATGTCAAAAAAAAAACATGAATAGCTGTAGTTTTTTATGACTGAATCTGCACTGTCTGGGTGTTCTGTTGTGTCAACAAGATGTGAGTAATAAAGTAGACTTTATAATTAATAAATCCTTTTCTATTCCATAATTTTATGTTCTCTGATTATATTGTTGTAATTAAGATTTTCACATAATTTGTATTCTTTTGGCGAAATACCGAGTTAGACAACTTTTCTTATTTTGCAACAGCTATACTAAAATTAATTTGCATACCATACAACTCACACGTTTGAAGTGTACAACTTTTCTTGAGTTATTTTTGTTCTGAGATAGTTCCTCAGCCATTTAATTTTGAAGAAACTTTGCTCTCTGGAGGGCCTGTTAAACCTGAATTGTTAACAAAATTCTCAAAGCAATACTGAGATTTAAACATTAACCATGTAAAATCTAAACATTTCTTTCTGTAAAGATATATGTGCCTTGACGTTCATTGCAGCATTATTCATGGTGGCCAAGACATGGAAACAACCAGAGGTCCTCCACTTAGAGGACTGGATAAAGAAGCTATGGTGCATATACACAATGGAATATTACTCATCCGTAAGAAAAGAAATACTGCCGTTTGTGAAAACATGGATGGATCTTGAGATCATCATGCTGAGTGAAATAAGTCAGATGGAAAATGTCAAAAACCATATGACTTGACTCATATGTGACATCTATAACTGAAAGCAACAAAGGAACAAGACAAACAAAGAAACAAAAACTCACACACACAGACAACGGTTTAGTGGTTGCCAGAGCTTAAGGTGGGATGGGAGAAGGTTGAGGAGAGGGCAGGGAGTCAAAATAAAAAGATTTATTTCATTCATTGGAGGGTAGGGGATTAACAAAAAATAAAATTAAATTAAAAATTAAAAAAATATTAAGTTAAAAACAATAAATAAAATGACCCATGTATATAACATACCATGTTCCAAACATGGTAATGGGATCTCATACAATAAATTACTTTTATCACAGGAAATAATGGAAAATATATTAAATCCATCATATAAACCTCTATCACTTATACTGCAACGTTGACTATCTTTTCAAGCAGTATCTCAAATCTAACAGTAATAAAAACCCCTGGCATCATAGTGCACACGTTATGTCTAGATAGCAATACAAATTTAAGAGCAACAGAAATAGTTTGATACTCAACACTGTTCCTTGGCTGCCATGTGCAGCCAAAGACCTTCTGAACTACGAATTGGATTATGAAAAGGAGCAAAAATGTAGACACTTAGCACAACTGGGGTTGGTGCTTCACCGTACAAGGGTCAGTTGTATTCGTGTATCTGAAAGGAAGGAACTTTCTCTTACACAAGTGTTCCTGCTGCTCACATCCTTCCTGCACTCTGAAGCAGCCTCCATCATTGCCTCCACTGTATTAGCGGCAGCAAAATCCTCAAATGTCTGGGGCTTTCAGCCACAGTGCAGATTGTTTTGAGTTCTTAGGGCAAGGGACATGGGGGAGTAGTCCCCGAGGCCTAAACAGTGTTAGTCACAAGAGCCGATGTTTAGGATCACTTCAAGTGGCACAGACACTCACGTGGCCTTAATAAATTGTGTGTGTGTGTGTGTGTGTGTGTGTGTGTGACAGAGAGATAGAGAGGGAGATTGGTTGATTTGAGGCCTTCTAAAGCAGAAGGTCCTGGGTAAGGATCTGGGTACTAACCTGCATCAACATTTGGCAGGCCTTTTCCAAGTTCATCCATCCATTAATTGTGACATGTACGAACACTACCAGGAGGTCATTTCTTTCTTAGTGTGTTCCTTTTGAAGATTGCTGACTATGTTTTTCACTTGTTCTGTCTTATTAGGAACTGGTGAAAGTGGCAAAAGCACCTTTATCAAGCAAATGAGAATTATCCATGGGTCTGGTTACAGCGATGAAGACAGAAAGGGGTTCACAAAGCTGGTTTACCAAAACATATTCACTGCCATGCAAGCCATGATCAGAGCCATGGACACCCTGAGGATACAGTATGTGCGTGAGCAGAATAAGGTAAAGTGTTTAAGGGGCATTGGCCCTATTTGTGATTGCGTGCTTTCCTACTCTGGTTAGCGTATGTCTTTGAACAAAAGGTTTTGCTGAGTGCTTTGTTCAGACGTCAAATAAGCTCTTGAGCTCAAACTCCAGAAAAGTGTGATGAACTTAATTAGCCCTGCAGTCTGCTGATGGCAGTGTGGGGCTACCCATGGAGAGGGATTCAGAAACTTGGGCAGTCATTTAGGTTGCTTATTTCATGCACAGAGAAAAGGAGGACACATATGTTTTCTCTTTCAGCTACAATACTTGGTTAATTTTTCACTGGAGCAACAGAGACCTTGGGTTTAGTCACCAACTTTTTAAGATGTCCCAGTCTTAGGAAATATTTTCACAAATGCCCTGCAAACTACTCAGAGAAAGCAGTGGGTTTTGTTTATTTTGGGAGCTAGCTCTTCTTGGGAGTTAAGTGATAGCTCATGAAGAGGAATGATTATGTTCTGACTGCCAATGGACTCTGGAATAGTAATGGTATCAAGCTGTCATTGACTTTCCTGTCACCACTGGTTATTTAAAATACAAATCTGTTTAAGACCAATGGAAAATAATGAGGATGAAAGGAGGGGGCAAATAAAATTTTACATGGTATAATGGAATGCAAATCCATTGGAAAATACCATGTCTGAGTTCATTAAGAGTCTGGATTAGAAAGAGGGTTTATTTGAAATAATTAATACCAAGTTAAAACATGATGATGATAAAGAGGGAAATGCTCAGATGAGTTTCTTGTGGATCTATTAAAAAGAAATTTGGCTGCTAAGATGGCAGAATTGCATGGGCTTTACAAATTTGCCATGAAATTTTGGCACCTGTATTTGTGTATATTTTATATGTACAATATACAAAGAGTTTCAAAGCCATCTGAATTTTTTATTACTTAGTAACTGGATTACATAGAATAACACAGCATGCACCATATTTTAGATTTATTTTACATTGTGTCTGAAAACTCATGTCTTTAATATCATTGCCTTGAAGTCTTGAAGAAATGAAGGAATATATTTTGCCTATAGCTTCAGCCTTTAATAGTGTGTGGGGTGGTGGGTCCTTTAGCATATCTGGTGCCAAGTAATGTCAGAGGTGCATCCTGAGCATTTGGGAGATTCTAGAAGTGACTCTGATGATTCCTTTACACATTAGTTTTGAGTACATGCACAACATGTTTTTGTATATTGTGATTCTTTTTTAATCACCCTTTACAAGGTAATTTAAAAATTAGGCTACATATGGAAATTTAGGATTAGGAGAAGAGGTACATCTTGCAGTTTAGTTAATCATATCTCTCTGTTGTAAAATGCATTTTGTTTCTCAGTCTTTAGGGTGTTTGGGGAAAGCCTGGACCTATTGGAGAGAAAATACTTAAAGTGTAGGTCAGTTCTGCTTACCTTGAAAACATGTTTGTAAAACCCAATCAGATTTAGTAATTAAGGCCTATGGGTTTTTGTTTTGTTTTTCTTCAAGATCTTCTAGAGGTATTCTGGGATTATATTTTCAACAAAACATTTTATGGAATTTGACATTCTACTACTTTGTCTTTTTCTCTACTTTAAGTCCTTTTCATAAGGCTATGTTCACTTATCCACTAATCTGTGCTGGTTTCCTACAGCTGCTGTAACAAAGTCCCCCAAACTGGAAGGCTTAAAAGAGAAATTGATCTTTCACAGTTCTAAAGACTACAAGTCTGAAACCAAGGTTGACTCATTCCAACAGGCACCAAGGGAGACCCTTTTATGCTTCTCTTCTAGCTTCTGTTGGTTGCTGGTAATCTTTGACAGTCCCTGCCTATGTCTTCACATAGACTTCTCCCCTGTGTATTTCTGTGGTCACCTGACATTCTCCTCTCTGTCTGTGTTTAAATTTTCCTCTTCTTATGAAGACACCCATCAGTGGATTAGGGCTCACCCTAATTCAGGATGACCTCATCATAACTTGGTTACATCTACAAAGATCCTATTTCCAAATAAAATTGCTTTCTGAGATTAGGGTTTGCATGAATTTCAGGAAGATGCTATTCAACTTACTATAGTCTGACCTCCTACCCCTCAATGCATGTTCTTCCTGCAAGCAAGATACACTCACCCCCTTCCAATATCCCTCAAAGCCCTAACCCATTCCAGCCTCAACTTTAAGTCTCAAATAGAATCTAAATATGAAGTCAGAAGATCCCAAATCTTATCATTTAAATAAATCATCTACATCAGGTATGGGTGAGACTAGATATAGTCCATTCTGATGTAGAATTTTTCTCCTTCCACAGACCTGTGAAACTAGAAAACAAATGTACCTCCCATCTCCTCTCATTTGAGGTATCTGCCTCCATTCTCAATGCCTTCTTTCTACTTCAAGTACCCACTTTCATTCTTCATAAACTTTCTCTTATCGCTCAGACTTGTGCTTGGGATGAACCACAAGCTGAAATGACTTAAGGCGGGAGTGTCCAACATTTTGACTTCCATGAGCCACATTGAAAGAAGAAAAATTGTCATGGGCCACACAGAAAATACACTAACAGTGATGATAGTTGATGAGCTAAAAAAGGTCCATGCATAATGTTTTAAGAAAGTTTACGAATTTGTGGGCCACACTCAAAGCCGTCCTGGGCTGCATATGGCCAGTGGGCAAGCAGGTTGGACAAACTTGGCTTAAGGAGAGGCAAAAGATTGAGTAGAAATAACACTGGATTAGTTCCCAAATATCTGAGCTCTGCTTATGGCTCCCCAGTGGCTCTCAGGCAGGAGTTAGCAAACTTATTCTGTAAAGTCCAGAGCAGAAATATTTTTGGCTTTGAGAGCTATGCAGTCTCTGTGGCAACTATTCAGCTCTGCTCTTGCTGTTCAAAAGTAGCCATAGGCAATGCATCAGCGAATTTATGGGGCTTGCTTGTAAACTCTATTTGCAAAATAAATGTAAGAGCTACTCTTAACTCATGGACCCTACCAAAACAGGCCACAGGTGAATTTAGTCTATAGGCTGTCATTGTCTACCCCAGTCCTAGGAGAAGCCATATAACCTTTCTGGTCTTGCATTTCCTCATCCATTAAATTCATGCTTTGTCTACTGTATAAGCCAACATGAGCAAACGAAAGTGTTTTACAAAGTAAATGACACTCAAGAACTATAAGGTTAACACTGAGGCAAGTTCAGAAACGAAAAAATGGGCTTGTTTCTTCTGTTAGTTGTTCAGGTCATTTTCAGTCATTCCTTCTTTATTTTTCTGAATAATTTTCTCTGGGCCTAGTCCTGATTCTAACTGTGAAACTGTAACTAAATACCATGCTCACTTGGGTCATAAATTGATAAAATGATTCGTATTCCAGTAGTATTAAGCAATTAGATTAAGAAACATGATATGTTCGTGTATTACGAAGACCACATATCATGAACAATGAACAAAGCTGAACAATAAGTGAAAAAATATGAGGGCTGTCTGGAAAGTATCCAGCCATGCAACTGGTCTCATTATATTGACAATTGCTGGATTCTTTTACAGACAGTCCTGGTTTATTTCACTTAATGGTAAAGACACGTCATTAGTTTTTATTTTCACAGTGGTGTAGTCCTTCCCTCAATTCTTATTGCTGGGTATTTAGTTTGATTATCTGATTTTTTTCAGAACTGGGAACACTTTCTTAACAGTATGAAGAGGAAAATGAAAAGTGATTTTAGAGGTTTTTAAATTTTAAATATTAGTGAGATTTTTTCTCAGCTAATTTGTTGAAAAATCTTTGCCTATTATTTCACAAACTGCTTTGGCAAGAAAATTTATCAGAAATTTAGTTCAGCATTTGATTTTTAACCAATATATTCTTTTGATTAAGATATAGCCTTGAAGCATAGTTTCTTCTACCTTGCCTACTTTTATTCTTTAAAAAATGATTCACATGTATTTGCTTACTTTGTTGATAAGCTTAATTTTTATGAATGTCTCTTGAGAGGGTCATATGAGCACAGACTAGAATTTATGACTTCTTGAGTAAATATTACAAAGGAATTTGCTCAGTAGCAGTGCTCCTAAATTTGAGTTAGCTTATAACTCATGTTTACTAGTGACGATTTCACTGAATCCCAAAGAGCTTCATAGTTTTTGCTGTTTGTAGTGTCTCCAACTTGGAAGATTCTTAGTCTAGGACTGTCCTATGGTGAAGGAAATCTTTCTGATCCCCTTAAAAGTTCTGTGGAATCGGCTTAAATGATTTAGACACAGAATTTCCCTAGGTCAAAGGATAGCCTGCCTGACTTCTCAAAAGCCTCTGGTTCTATATTCAGTGTTCCCTATAAAATAGCATTAGGTCTCTAGGCTCTCTTGGCAGCAGATCCCAGCTTCTTCTCTGACCCCTGCTTTTAGAAACTCTTAACTACATTAGGGTCACATCATATTTGCAGGTAACTTACACAAATCTAATTGCAAGGGCTCATCACAAAAACAAAAGCAACATTTTTTAAAGGACAATTAATAATTAAACAATAAGAGGAGTTTTTCCTTGCCATTCCACTCCAAGTTACTATTTAGAATTCAGTGTTTCTAGAAGTGTGAGGTTTGGATTTGACTTTCCTATCAGTCCTACCCCAGTGGGAGGGAGACTTCTGGTGCTCTTTACTATGGAAGGAGCTAACTAGTCTCCACCCAAAGGTAAACGGGATGTTTGCTTTGCTCAGCCCTGCTGGCTGCCTGGGTTAGATGAGGTGATGGTAACCTTGACAGCATCTCCAGGGGGCACTTTTGAATTCAGGTCAGATTCTGTGTTTGTTTCCTGTGAGTGTCACAGGGGCCCAGTGGAGCATCATGCCCAGAGCTTTCAGGCATGGGGGTAGTCAGAGGAGGAGAAAGGGCTGCCTCTCATTCTGCACGGGTCACATCTGTGCCAACTTCTTGCCCTCCTTTTTTACCTGTTTCTACATGAAAATTACCAATTTTTTTGATCAGTAAACAATCAGGGATGCAGGTTATATTGATAACATGCCCAAAGGACAGATTTTGTTTATGATAAAAATAGCTTATGGATTTGTTTTGTAATTAGAGACATGACACATTAGGAAATTAAATAATTATATATTTTTGTTCATTGGTAATAGATATTTTTATCTAGTGAGATAGTACTTTACCAGGTATAAAAGTTAAGAATCAGATAGACAATTTTACATTTAAGCAATAAAGTCTGAGGTCCTTGTGGGGCAGGATCACAGATGACAATTTTTAACACCAAAAAGAACTTTGAAAAAATCTCATATCTACATGTATATAGTTCTTCCAGCTTAACTTTTTATTCTCAGAAAGCAAGAAGCTGAAGTTCCAGTTGAGTCTGTGGAAGATTCATGGGAGGAGATGAAGCCTAGTTAAGTGAAAATGGTCAGTTGCTGTTACTTTTTATAGAAGAGTTTCTCAGAGCTTGAAGTATTTTAAGACTCTTATTTTCTAATTTTTAAAACATCTGTTTAAATTTTTTTCTTTTTAGTCCTACTTTCTCATCCAGTTTGCAGTCAGGTTCTGCATGAGCCTCTGGGAACAGGGAGGCCCGTGTTCAGACTTTGGCTGTTGCCCAGGGTTGCTGGTTCCCTGGCAGATGTTAAATTTAGGATCTTTCTTCCCATGTCCTATTGGAAATTAGAAATCACATGGTACATTTTTGTCCTTACTAAGAACCTGGAGTTCTAGCTAGCGATACAACAACAACAAATTATCTACCAAAATCCTAGGCTAAAGTTTTTCCATTTACCCCAGTGATTCTCTGATTAATCAATGTTGACTTCAGTGTGAAAATTGCTATAATCGTAACTCAGAATATAAGAGGTTGAAACATGAAAAGAGTAGGATCAAGAATGAACTGGTTTTCTTTTTAATCACCATAGCAAGTAAATCTGACCACTCACTCCCATTAAGGCTGGCTTGGGAATGAGTAAGTTTTAGGGCAAATGATGAGTGATGAGATCAATTTGATCATTGAAATATTAATTTCCTCCCTCACCTCAAGACTTAGTCTGAACCTACTACATTAAAACAAATGCTTTAAATAATCTGGTGAAATCTCACCAGAGTTACAAACAATCCAGAAACTAGTGTGACCATCAGTTTGTATGAACAGATATCCAATCAACATATGTGAAATATTTGCCTTGAGTCTTTTACATTACATCTAAGTTTGTTACTATCTTAAGATATAAAGGGGAACAGGTAAACCACTGCCACAATTCACAATTCTTTAATAAAAGCTAAACTCATTGGTGATGCTAGTAAAAATCTTGTTAGATCTGAAGTCCTTCACAATTTCCCTTCTCCTCACAGCAAAGTTATACTCCCATCTTCTGAGGGTAGAGGGGAAACAGCTGTGTCAGTGTGGCTGTCCCCTTGACCTGTTTTCTCTGAACACCCAGTTGCTTCACTGATGAATAAAGGCCATAAACTTGTGTCAAGAGGTAAATTACCCCACTAGGTTTGCTTTGGAGTCTTGCCGAAGGAGTCACATGTTCATTGGGTATTATTGAATTTAGAGGTAGATGTTTTTATTAATTGGTTCATAAGCTCTGTAATATTATCCTATGAAAAACATTCTAAAAAGCATTCTCTTTGCCTTAAAAGCTTTTTTTGAAAGGTAGGGGCTCAAATGGGATACAGTAATCCAATAGAAACAATTGTTAAAAGGTTTGTGTGTGTGTGTGTGTGTCTGTGTTTACCAGTAAAAACCATATTCATTAGAAACCAGAATAGTGAGCCTTTTTTTTTTTAACTGATCCTTCTTTTCAGAAGCTCAAATGTTTTCAGGGAACTGTGAGATATTGTACCTCATATACTTTATCTTGATTGCTGACACATAAACTCTGTCAAGTTTAATTAAGAATGATCTAAAGTAATGTAAAAGTGCTTTCACATTGTTACTTTGCATTTTCTTATATTGTTTTGTATTTTCCCTAAATCAAATTTTAAAGTATTTTGGCACTTTCTATCTGTAATTAGAAGTAAAGATTTGTTTAAATTGACCATTTACAGGAGCTTGGTTAGAAAATTGTTTCCTTTTGTGTGTGAATGTATAATTTATTAAGAATAGAAAGATCTAGAAAGTTTTTCTAGATTCTCTTAAAAAATAAAAGACATGTCTTTTAATAATTTAAATAGTTCAGGTGGCAGTAGTTGCAAAAAGTTTAAGGATAATAAGAATGATTCTGCTTGTGTTTTGGGTGCTTCTAACTTCTTTCCCTTCTAATGAAAGTGGTTGAATGATGGCACGCAAGGAAGACCATTATGGTTGACCCGAAGCACCAGTACTCCCCCAGGCCCAGAACTCCTATCCCCTTCTGTTGTATCTCTGCTTTGTGTTAGGCTGACCAGATGTACCAAACAGAAAACAATGGCACTGTCCCCTTTCCAATGGTGTATGTGGTCAGCCTACTGACACCTTAAATATAGCCCAGTGAGGCTAGGCTGACCATATGTACCATTTGAAATGGGTCAGGACCATTGTGTTTTGTCCTGTTTAAAACAGCACGTCTGGTCAACCTACTTTGTGTTAACATAGAAGGTCTTCTGTGTTTAGTTGTGTAGAGGCTTCACTTCGAGGTTTTATCATCATCATCATCATCATCATCATCATCATCATCATGATTTGGATCAGTTGATGTGGAGCACCCTAACAATGTTAGTAATTACCCCAAACAACAAAGTATTTCTTTCCAAGGTCAAGTTAGCTCTTGGTGTACTATTACAGAATGAGGCATTAGCTGATATGAAATTGAATTCCTGCCTTGCCTATCATTTACATCCTCAGCAGCCTTGGGCAGATCACCAAAGCTCTCAGCATTTTTATTTCCTTCCTCAATTGAAGGCTGTGTTGGCTTATTGTGATATTATAAATGTTTAATATATGGGTAGCCTACTTTCAAAAACAAAAATTGTATTCTGCTATGTCCTGAACAGGTTACTGTTTTCACCAAAATTTGTGTGTGTGTGTGTGTGTGTGTGTGTGTGTGTGTGTATAACTTTAGTTTATTATTAACTTCCTACTTAATAAAGGCAGTACATCAAGGACAATGTTATATATACAAGGTCAGACAACTGATTTTGTAAACTCATCCTAGAAAAAGAGCTACATACCTCACTTTGAATATCATTACGGTCACCTTCAAAGTGAGTCCCACTCCCTGTGGGAAACTATTGCACTCACACCAGTGCCTACTCCACCCTTCAAAGCAATTTTGAAACTCTTTTCCTGGAATGGCCATCAGAGCTGTCATCATACCCAAAAACTGACAATTAAGTTTCACCAACTTGCCACCATGCACTTAGGTTGACAGCACTGTACAAACAACTCAGTAAGAAAGGACACCTTACCAAGTTGTTTGTAGAGTGCTGCCAACATAGTGCACAGTGCCAAGTTTGTGAACTTAATTGTCAGATTTTGGGTATGATTACAGCTCTGATGGCCAGTCCAGGAAAAGAGTTCCAAAATTGCTTTAAAGGGTGGACTAGGTGTACTTCAAAGGTGACCATAGTGATATTCAGCAATGAGGTATGTATCACTTTTTCTAGGATGAGTTTGTGAAATTAATAGTCTTACCTAGTATATCAGTATAGGCTGATTTATTTCATATAATCCAGGAGTTCTTTCCAGATATAGAAAAAAGTACCAGAAGGACACATACACCAAACTTGGCAATGAGGAAATCCATGTTCTAGTATGTGTATGGTATGCATCTTTACCTTTAAAGGATGGGAGAATGAAACTTTCCTAACGAATGATGATATTCCTAATGATTTTTCACTCAAAAGGAAAGGTCCAGGTTGGACCAAACAGTTGGCCTCTCTGGCTGTCCTCGTGTCTAAGTGTACCCAGACAATGGGCTTTTAAAGTAAACAAGAAGTTGGCCTTTTGAACCAAGCTCTCTACTTTCTTATCTACAAGGAATAAGTCATTGTGACTGTAGTTAGAGTGGTTTGTTTTTATTTTTGCTATTTGGCCAGAGGTGACCCATGTTACTATCAGCAAGGGTGTGACTTGATGTCATTCCTTATCCCTATGCAAGGTCAAGTCCTTCCTTAGTTTGGTTTTGAAAACCCACTTATGATCGTTTTACTTCCATGCTTCCAAGTGGATAACACTTCTCCCACTAGATGTTAAAGTGAATGGCTGATAATGCCAAATAGTCATTTCCACCTAGAAAACTTAGAGGTGAAGACCCAACCCATGGAAATAGGAGTAACTTGACACATGTTTGTTATATGAATTAAAGGAATGGCACAATCTAAAAATTATCTCTAAATCAAGCTTGTTCAGCTGCTTCCTATGGGCCACATGAAGCTCAAGACAGCTTTGAATGTGGCCCAATGCAAATCCGTAAACTTTCTTGAAACATTATGAGATTTTTTTGGTGACCTTTTCTTATAGCTCATCAGCTTTCTTAGTGTTAGTGTATTTTATATGTGGTCCAAGACAATTCTTTTTCCAATGTGGCCCAGGGAGGCCAAAAGATTGGGCACCCTGGCTCTAAACGAATAGTTGGGCCCAAGAGAAGATAACGTGGATACCTAGTCTAGATCTGAAGGTTTTAGGAATACAATGGTCTCTCTGTTTCCCTGGAAGAAGAGTCCTCTGAGTGAAGGGTTTCCCAGAGGCTCCCAAGTCCTCAAGACTCCGTAGTGCTCCCAGGGCAGGTGCTGCATGCCTCTGTTAGTGTTTATCTCTCCTCGTGGTGTGAGGCTGTTACATGGCTGTCTCTCCCACTGCCCTTTCAACTCCTCCAAGGCAATGCCGTATTCATTTGTTTCTTTCAACTGTCAGACAAATGTGATGCCCCCTCCCCCCAAAAAACTGCTTTCAGATGGATAGCATCAGCCATCTCAAGTTGTTATAGCAGTTTTGGATTTAAAAACAAAACAAAATGCACCCAGTAATACAACCAGACAGGCTCTGTTTTTACAAGCACCATGGTCATCATCAGCAGCATTTCCACCACTCTGCTGCTTGCTAATTCAACTCCAACTGCAGTGGCCTCCCCTCTTTTGGCCCCAGTATTCACAATGCTGCTTCAAGTTCAGGACTTTGCACATGCTCTTCCCTTTACTCTCCCCTTCTCTCTTTGCCTAACCAAGTCTTTCTCAGTTTCCACTAGAATGGAAATTCCATGAAGGCCAAGGACACCTGCTTTTACACACCTTTGTAGCTCCGGGGCCTGATGTGGATGCAAACCAATTTGCCAGAAGCCTGTCCTCTGAAAAACCAATTTCTGGGGCAAAGGAATTTAAAATTTTTTTAAATATATATTTTTATTGTTAGACTTATTGGGGTGACATTGGTTGGCAAGAATTACATAGGTTCCAGGTGTACAATTCTACAGTGCATCGTCAGCTTGTTTCATTATATGCTCACCACCCAGTGTGAGTTCTCTTTCCATCACCTTATAGTTGTGATTTTTTTAATGATCCTACACAGGTGATCTTAGCACCACATTGTATACTTCCCTGAACTTGTCTCTGACAAACTGTCCAGCCTCATTTGCTCTCCCCATTGGATTGTGGTTTCCAGCATATGTCACGCCTCTCTGTTCTCTCATGTTCTCCATCCATTGGGACATCCTGACACCTATTCTATCCGTGCTCATATATAGCTGACTTCATTTATTCTTCTTGAGTAAGTCATCTAATACTGTAGCAACTATCTTTTGACAGCCTCCATCTTCCATCCTCCCTGGGGTTAGGCACTCTTTCTAGTGTGCAGTGCCTTGCATTGACTGTATTACATTATAATTGTTTATTTATGCAGATTTCCCACTTCTAACTGGGAGTTCTGAGATTGGGAATTATGTCATGTTAACTTTGCATCCCTTTGGGCTCAATAGTTGTTAGTGAATTAAGAGTGAGACCTCGTGTGAAAATAATATCATAATTCAAAGCTGTCTGAGGGCTTTGTCCAGGTTTTATATCCAGTTTTGGAGTGGGACTGAGCTGTTCTTTTGCATGATACATTTTGCCTCCTTATGTTTGGGATTGTGATACCAGGCAAAAAGGAACAGAGAGTCTACATGACCATGTTTTTCTTTTTATTTGGCAATTGAAAATATTGCTTCTGAGTTACAGGATAATCAAGAAGACTTGAATAGTCACAGGGCTCAAAATCCAGTGTAGGAAGCTTGGGGTTGGCTGTGTTCAGCTCTTGGGATATGTTTGGTGAACTGCAAATATACTCCACCTGTGAAAGTCAACTCAGTGGTGATGAATGTCTTTAAGCTGAATCACCAGACAGCTGTTTTGGAATCCCATAGGGAAAAGGGGGGCAAGGGGTTCTGTAGGGAAAAATGGCTTATTTATGAGTTAGAAGAGAGGCTCAACAAAAATACCCTGTTTAGCAACCAAGTGGTAAAGTAATTGAGAAATAGGGCAAAGAAGTAAGGTATATGCTGACAAAAATTATCACATTAATCTAAAGCTAAGGGTAGAGAATGTGGCTCCTAACTAAGTCATGTGACTTTTCTAATACTGAACCTAGAATGTGACAGACTTACCTATAATGTCATCATTAGCTCTGGAATAACCCAGGCTTCACCCCGAGGAGCAGGACTCTAATAGCATGGAAGAAAGAAGGGGCAGAGGCCAGGAGTGTTGCTCACCTGCCATACCTCCACATGGAGAGTGCTGTGTGTGCCACCTGTGCCATAGCCCTTATCATGGGCCATCTCTTTCCATGCTTAGTTAGCATCCTACGGGTGGGGGGTGTATGTACTTCTATGCAATGATGGTTCTCTTTCTCAAAATCTCTGTTCCTGGTCACTTTCAAATAATTTCCTTTTCCCTGGCTGGGATCCCACTAGCTTACACAACTGTCAGTGTTATCTAATCAATATTTACACAAAGGAGTCATGCAATTTAAAAAATAACAGAAATATTAGGATTGTGCATCTGTTGGATGAAGTTTGAGGATTGAAGAGCTTTCTTTTTAGTGGACTTGAAACAGTTACATGGAGAAGATTTTTGTAATTTTATTTTATTTCTCCAGAAGGGGGAAGTAAACAAGCCAGAGATGATTTCAAATTTATTTTACAAATTGAAACTAACAAAACATGACAGAGACCTTTGAACCCATGCCAGAGAGTCAGTGAAGATCAAATGAAACCTGAAAAGTACCAGATCTGACAATTAATTTTGCAAACTCATCCTAGAAGAAGTACTACATACCTCATTGCTGAATATCACTATGGTCACCTTCAAAGTACTCCACTTGGGAAGTTATGTACTGATGGCAGGACCTAGTCCACCCTTCAAAACAATTTTGGAACTCTTTTTTGAAAACTTGATTGTCAGGTTTTGGGAATGATGACAGCTCTGATGGCCATTCCGATAAAGAGTTCCAAAATTGCTTTGACAGGTAGACTAGGCGCTGGTGTCAGTGCATAGCTTCCCAAGGGGAGTACTTCAAAGGTGACCAGAGTGACATTCAGTAATGAGGTGTGTAGCACTTTTTCTAGGATGAATTTGCAAACTTAATCGTCAGACCTTCCTACATTCTGATGGTGTAAACAGGACTTATTTTAGCTTTGATATTCTGCCTAGATTATGTCTCAAGTGTGGTTATAAGGTTTAATTCACTTCAGCACCAATTTACTCAGACTTCCAGACTTGTTCATGAGTTTGGTTTAATTCAGTTGGAAAAAAATATAGGAGGAAGAAGAAGAATGTGAACGTGCTCTCTCCTCTCTCCCACAAAACACACACACACAATTTCACCTCCAAGTTCTCTATCTCAGTAAGGAACGGTCCCTGATTCTCAGGGCCTATCAGTGAGCTTGTGCATGAAACCCACATGGAGAATGATGTGGCTTCAGTTTTCTGTGTAAATTTAGGAACACTTTGACTCACACTCTAGGAGTTTAAGAGTAAGGTCTGTTCTGGGAGCAAAGCAGGGATTGAACCGTGCTTTTGTGGCTAGTGAGCTGCAGAATGTGGGCAAGAACCTGCTTTTTCTCTTGTAAAATTAAGTAACTGGACTAGATGGTCTTTAAATTTCCGAACTATAGAGGAAAGGAGACCCTATGTTAGAATTGGAGAATAATAAAATGAGAACATTCATGAGATTATAATTGTTTTGGGAAGGTTTTTTTAAACTTCTATTCCCTCCTGACTTAAAAAAATAGAATTTTTTTCTTAAGTTGAGAAAATGTCTGGTACCCTGGGATCTTGGGGCCTGAGATTCAAATCTTCTGGAAACATTATGGTCTTTTCCTGACTTCGGTTGTTCTGAGAGCATCCCCCCAGCCCCTAAGGGCTGGTGCTTCATCACTTATCAGATAATCTGAGAATCTTAGAACATCTCCAGACAAGATGCCTCCTCACTCCTCTCTCCCTTTTCTCTGTGGACATTTTTCAACCTAACTTCCTCCACATCTGTTCTGAGAACTGCCTCCTAATTATGTTCTAGGAGCCTGATATAGAAAGGGCCAAAGGGAACATTCCATGTCTGTATCCCTGGCTTTCCTAGGGGCACCTTGGGTCAGGGATGGAGGCTTGCTTCTTGGTGAGATGCCCAGAGGCCACTGACTGGGAACCAAACCTCAGTGTGACACAGGACCCATCTGAGGGCAGTGTGCTTAGGCATGAGGACTGTA
Organism: Lyroderma lyra; assembly: GCA_004026885.1. NCBI lineage: Eukaryota > Metazoa > Chordata > Mammalia > Chiroptera > Megadermatidae > Lyroderma > Lyroderma lyra. The sequence continues at coordinate 97,826 of PVJL010003290.1, forward strand.
GGATATTCCCACTGGGTTTAGCCTTATCAATTTAAATATGATTAAGGATTCTTGGTTAATATTGAAATAAATCACTCATTCTTTCTAAAGTCATGTGAAGTAAAAGCCCTAAAAATGTCACCCCAATGAGAATATATTCAGAGAGATTCATCCTGAATCCCACTAAAAAAGTATGATTATAACACCTGAAACTAATATAAAATATTGAATGCCAACTGTAACTAAAAACGAAAAATTGCAAAAAAGTATATACAAAATTTTAAAAAGTATGATTATTGCATAGAATTTCAGAGCTGGAAGGAACCCTCAAGTAGCTTCTAGGTCAACCCCAACCTTTCCATGGTTTAGATAACTAAAATCTAAAGAGGTTAAATGATGCACCCAAGGCAAGTTAGGACTAGAAAGAACCAACCGTAGTAGGGTTCTGTTTCATGTCAGTCTGGCATAGATATAAACATGCGTCTTAAAGGGAGGTTTTGAATTTTTCAGCTTGTCAGAAGTTGAGATCATAAGTTGAGGAAGCATCTGAAAAGTACTCTTTCTCTCTCTCTCTCCATTTTTAATTCATGCTTTCTATAGGTTGGTTTTTTTTTGTTTCTGTAGTCTTCAAATAACTTTTACTCTCAACTTTTTAAAAGAAAAATTTCACAACTAAAAATAAACTGGAAAGAATAATGCAGTGAACACTTCTACGTGGTTGGATCATTAATTTTGCAAACTTATCTTAGAAAAAGTGCTACATACCTCATTGCTGAATATCACTGTGGTCACCTTGGAAGTACTCCCCTTGGGAAGCTATGCACTGATGCCTGCGCCTAGTCCACCCTTCACAGCAGTTTTGGAATCTTTTTTCTGAAATGGCCGTACAGCTGTCATTGTGTACAAGTTGTTTGAACAGTGCTGCCGACATAAGCACATGGTGGCAAGTTCGTGAATTTGTCCGATTTGGGGGATGATGATAGCTCTGGTGGATGTTTCAGAAAAGGGGTGGTGTAGGTGCTGGCATCATTGCATAGCTTCCCAAGAGGACAAGTACTTTGGAGATGACAATAGTGATATCTAGGATGAGTTCGTGAAATTAATTGTCTCACCTTATATACCCTCAGTCAAGTGGTAAATTTTGTGATTCTCTCTCTTTATCTATCGATTTATCTATCTCTGTCTCTTCTTTTTGCACATGGACATGTACAAACCCACACTTACATTCCCTTAATGTAAGTAAAAGTCAGCTGTAGGCATCATGATGTCACCCTTAAATACTTCAAAGGGTGTCTTCACAGAATCAGAGCGTTCTCCTACAATACCATTAGTACACCCAGGAAAGTTTACTTTATAGTTATAATATTATACAACATAAAATGCAAGTTCAAATGTCTTCATATACCCCAAATATGGCCTTTATCATTTCTTTTTTTTTTAATCCAGGAACAAATTTACCACTTTGCATTACATTTAATTGTCACCCTTATTCTCCTTTAAATTATACGTTCTCCCTATCTTTATATTTTTGGCTCTAGTTACATTAAATTTTTTGAAGGGTCCAGGCCAGTTGTCTTATAGACTGCCTCACAGTAAGGATTTTTATTTTTGTCTTTTTCATTAGATTTAATCATTTGGCAAGGATATGTGTAGAAGTAACCTCATACTCCATGCAAGAATGTAACATGGTACAGCCACTTTGGAAAAGAGTCAGGCAGCTTCTCAAAAGCTTACAGCAGAGTTTCATATGGTCCAACAATTCCTCTCTTAGGTATATACCCGAGGAAATTGAAAACATATGTCCACTCAAAAACCTGTAAATAAATGTTCATGGCAGCATTATTCCTAATAGAAATGTGGATGTAACACAAATGATGAATTGATGAACAGATAGGTAAAATGTGGTACATCCATACACTGGATACTATTTGGCAATAAAAGAATTAAAGTACATACATGCTACAACACACATGAAAACATGCTGAATGAAAGCAGTCAGTCACAAAAGGCAAACTATTGTATAATTTCAGGTATATGAAATGTTCATAATAGGAAAATCCAGAGAAACAGAGAAATTGGTAGTTGTCTAGGGCTGAGGAATGGAGGCAAATGGGGAGTGGCTGCTAATGAACATATAGTTTCTTTTGGGATTGGTAATAATGTTCTAAATATTGTAGTGATGGCTGAACAAGAATATACTAAAAAAGACATTGACTTGTGCACTTTATGTTGTAAATGGTATGTGTGTGGTCTGTGAATTATATCTCAATAAAACTGTTATTAAAAAATAAATAATACTATGTAATGACGTCTCCTTCCTATTGGGCACTCTAAGGGATACTTCATACCAGTTTGTCCCACTACTGTTAATGCTAACTTTTGATCTTGAATAACATGGTTCCTGCCAGATCTCACTATTGTAAAAGTACCTTTCTCTTTGTGATTAATAAGTAATCTGAAGGGTGACACTTATACTGTGTGGACATTCTGTTCTCCACCCATTAACATTCATTGATGATCCTTGTCGGTAAGATCTGTTAGATTGATGGGGGAGATGATGATTTTTAATGGTCATATTTTTTTACACTTATTAACTAGTAATTTTCTGTAGAGAAAGTATTTCTTTTTCTTCTTTTTCAAAATTCACTGGGCCTCAAAAAAGTAAACATAGAATTATCATATGACCCAGCAATTTCATTTCTGTGTATACATTCCAAAAAATTATAAGCTGACTCAAACAGGTATTTCTATACTCATGTTCATAGCCACTTTATTCACAATAGCCAAAGGTGGGAACAACTCACATGTCCATCAACAGATTAATGGGTAAACTAAAGGAAGTGTATACATACAATGGAATATTATACACCCTTAAAAAGGAATAAAATTCTGACACATGCTACAACATAGATAACACTTGAAGACGTTATGGTGAGTGAAATAAACCAGACACAAAATGTCAAACATTGTGTGATACCCCTTAGATGAGGTCCCTAGAGTAGTCAAATTCAGAGACAAAGTAGAATGGCCATTGCCAGGAGCTGAGGGGAGTTGGTAATGGAAAGTTATTGTTTAATAGGTACAGAATTTTAGTTTGCAAAAATGAAAAAGTCCTAGAGATGGATGATGGTGATGGTTGCATAGCAGTGTGAATGTTCTTAATGCCACTGAATTATACACTTTAAAATGGTTAATATAGTAAATTTTATGCTATGTGTTAATGTATTTTACCATCACCAACAAAAATATACCTGATTAGATTTTTGTTTATTCCTTCTTATTTCAATGTATTACCATAATAACTCTTTTTGATGCTGGGAATTGGCCATTTGGAGCCCCTTCAAGTTGTGCCTGTGTCTCTAATTATTCTTTGAGTATGTCTGGCTTCCTGGCACAGTATGACTCAGGCCTATTTTTGCTTTCCCTGTCCCAGTCTTGGACATAGCCATTTCTCCAGGGAAATGTGGTGGCACTTACAAGGTAATTGTTGTTACATACTTCGCACCCTTTCAGTGGCAGTGCTAGGAAAACATAAACATATACTCATATATACACATATACATACATAATGCATATATGTACACATGCACATACACACATGTAAATACACACAGACATGTTAATCATTAGTCTCTAATTTAAATCCAATACCACATTTTTTTCCCACCTCACCTCAATCCATATTTCTTTCTCTTTTCCCATAGTAGCAACTCTGGTTCCCAAGAATATGAACATATGCTTACATATTCATCCTCTCTATCCTTCAGTAAACAAAATAATTTCAGATTTCTCACACCAATAACACTAATAATTTTTTAAGAATAAGATAGAGAGGAGGGCAAGATGGCAACTGGGGAGGAAGAAAACCTCTCCCAGAAAAGACAATTAAATGGGTGCCCAGGAGCCAAGAAAGAAAACCTGGAGTGGCCCAGTGACAACTGAGAAACCCATGCATCGCAAGAAAACACCTGAAGATTAGAGAGAGGGGGGCAAGTGGGAGAGAAGGGAGGAAGCAGAGACAGATCATGTCAGACCCCATCACTGCCAACTGAAGGAAACAGTAAACAGGAAGCAGCATGAGTGAGGGAGGAGGCCAAGAGGTGATAAGAGTGAAAGCCAGAGTGGTGGAATGGAGGGAGACTGTGAGGGAGCTGGACCTTAAAGTAGCATGATAGGGACAAACCCTGGGAGCCAGGATATGAAACTCTGAGTAGCAAGAAAGCCAAGCAAAGACTTTAAACAACCCAAGGCCAAAATAAAGAACCAGATACAGCACCTCAGTTCCCAGAGCCTTCAAGGTCTGCAGCACGAGTGCGTGTGCCACAGCGCTGCCACAGACAGGGCTGCAGTTCTCGGCCCATGGCAGATGTGCACCCACTGCCCTTGCACAGCCCATGCATCAGACCCGGGGCTCCAGTACACCCACTGCTTTCACCTGGTGCTCTTGCACAGCCTGCATCTTTAGGCCTGTGATGCATGCACACCTAGTGCCTTCACACACATAGTGGTCTGCAACAAGTGTGCACCTGGTGATCTCGTGTGGCCTGCATCTCCAGGCACACAGTGTGCATGCACCCAGCTCGCTCACTCAGTTCGTGCTTGCAGACTTGACCTTGAGTGGTTACTGTGGAGATGAATTGCTGGAACATGCCTGGGGTAAAGCACTAGAGAGGGGAGAGAGGCAAATTTGACAGTGTTTGCCCCAACCAACAAGAGTGGCATTAACTTGCATCCTGTCAGCTTCCCCCATCTCCCTTAGCTTCCCCAGCAAAGCTTAGGAGGTGCAGCCACCCCAGTGTGAATTTTGTTAGCCTCCCCACTCTCCTACAGCCTTCCCAATGAACTCGGGAAGCAGAGAGACCAAGCTCCAGGCACCCCACCCCCAAACACTGCTAAAGACCAGAGATAAGGCTTAAACACCTCCCCTCTCTCCCAAAACTTGCTCCCCAGTGCCAGATAGTGTTTTCTCTATTGCCAGACACTATAAAAATACTAATCAGAGAAAGAAACAGAGCTCCTGGGCTCTGCTGAAAATAAAGCCCTTGTGCCAAAGAACACAACACACAATATGAGTACCTTAGGATTTAAAGCTGCTTAGAAAGAAGATGAAAAATCTACAGAAAAGTATCTTGTAGATGTAGAGATTTATGAAGGAAGTGACAGAGATTATAAAGTAGCCATCCTAAAGACTCTGAAAGAAATGAAAATATATTGGCAGAATACTATAGCTGAGATGAATGATCTCAGAAAGGAAATATGTGAACAAAAGGAGCAATTTCACAAAGAAATTCAAACCATAAGGAAGAATGACATGGAAATTCCAGAGATAAATAATACAATAAAAGAAGTGAGAAATGAAATAACTGCCATAGGAAATATGGCCAATCATATGGAGGAAAAAATTAGTGATATTGAAGATCAGAATATGGAAACATCTCAGTAAGAGAAAGATAGGGAATACAGAACCAAAAGAATTAAAAGAACTCTGCAAGAAATGACTCCATGAGACAAAACAACACCAGGATAATAGGATTAGAAGAAGGAGCAGAGCACTCTACAGAGAACATGCTCAAATAAATAGTAGATGAGAACTTCCCAAACCTAAGGAAAAATCTAGAACCCCAAATTCAAGAAGAAAATAGGTCCCCTAGATACCTGGACCCTAGCAGATCTTCTCCAAGACACATGGTACTAAAGATGTCAAAAACTAAAGACACAGAGACAATTCTCAAGGTAGCCAGGAAAAAAGAACTATAAACTTTAGAGGAAAACCCATCACACTGGCATCAGGTTTCTCAGCAGAAATTCTACAAGCCAGAAGGGAGTGGAATCAAGTGTTCAAATCTTTAAAAGAGATAAATTTCATGCCAAGAATAAATTATCCAGCAAAATTATCCTTCAGATATAAAGGAGGAAGAAAGACCTTCTCAGACACACAAAAGCTGAGGAAATTCACCAGCATAAGGCTGGCACTTCAAGAAATACTGAAGGAGGCTCCTTGACTTGAAACAAAACATCAGGATAAATGGAATAGAGTTGGGAAAAAAAGGAACAAAACTAAAACAAAACAACAAAAAAGTAATGAGCATAGGAAATCCTCACATATCAATCATTACTCTAAATGTTAATGGACTGAACTCACCAATAAAAAGAGACAGAGTAGCAGACTGGATTGAAAAACAAAACTGATCTATATGCTGTCTCCAAGAGATACACCTCAGCCATAAGGTCAAACACAGACTCAGAGTGCAAAGATGGGAAACAATACTTCAAGCAAATGGTAACCAGAGAAAAGGAGTTGCCATATTAATATCTGACAAAACAAATTTCAGGTTAAAAAAGATAACAAGAGACAAAGATGGACATTACATAGTGATAAAAGGCACAATACAACAACAAGAAGACTTGACACTAATTAATAAATATGCTCCCAACCAGGAAGCACCAAAATATACAAAGCAACTACTAACAGATCTGAAAGGAGAAACTGACATGCACAATCATTGTAGGAGATCTAAACACCCCCTTAACAGCCATGGACAGATCCTCCAAACAGAAAATAAATAAGGAAATATCAGCTCTAAATGACACATTAAAGCAATTGGGCATAATTAATATTTACAGGACACTTTATCCAGCAAAAAGAGACTATATTTTCTTTTCTAGTACACATGGAACATTCTCAAGGATAGGCCACATACTGGACACAAAAGTGGCCTTAGCAAATTCAAGAACATTGAAATCATACCAAGTGTATTCTCAGATCACAAAGCTTTGAAATTGGAGATCAACTGTAGAAGGAAAGCAGAAAAAAAAAAAAACAACACATATACATGGAAATTAAACAGGATCTTATTTTAAAATGACTGGATACAAGAACAAATAAAAGAGATTTAAAAATATATGGAAACTAATGACAATGAAAATATAACATACCAAAATTATTGGGAAACAGCGAAAGCAATAATAAGAGGAAAATTTATATTATTACAGGCCTATCTTAAGAAACAAGAAAAATCACAAGTAAATACCATAACATTCCATCTTAAAGAACTAGAAAAAGAAGAGCAGACAAAACCCAAGGTCAGAAGGAAAGAAATAATAAAAATTAAATCAGAGCTAACCAATTTGAGAACAGAGGACAATAGAAAAAATTAATATCACAAAAAGCTGGTTCTTTGAGAAAGTCAACAAATTGACAAACTCCTGGCTAATCAAAGAAAAAAAGGAAAGGATACAAATATCCAAAATTAGAAATGAAAGGGGAAAAATTACCACTGATACCACAGAAATACAATGGATTATAAGAAAATATTATGAAGGGCTTTATGCCACTAAATTTAACAACCTAGAAGAAATGGACAAGTTTCTAGACCTTTATAGCCTACCTAGACTGAACCAAGAAGAAGTGGATAATCTAAATAGACCAATCAATAGTAAGGAAATTGAAATGACTACAGTTTCCTTAGAGGCAAAAGCCCCAGACCAGATGGTCTCACCAATGAGCTCTACCAAGCATTCAAAAAAGAATTAACACCTATCCTCCTCAGATTCTTCCAAAACATTGAAAATGAAGCAATACCTCCTAACTCATTCTATGAGGCCAATACCATGCTAATACCAAAGCCTAGTAAAGACAACACAAAAAATAAAAATAAAATGATACACCAATATCTCTGATGAACACAGATGCAAAAATTCTAAGCAAAATATGAGCAAATAGAATACAACAATGCATTAAAAAGATTATATGTCATGATCAAGCAGGATTCATCCCTGGACCACAAGGATGGTTCAACATACAAAAATCAATCAATGCAATATACCACATAAACAAAATTTTTAAAATAGGTATAGAAGGGAAGTATCTCAACATAATCAAGGCCATATATGACAAACCCTCAGCTAATATCATACTGAATGGGGAAAAACTGAAGCCTATTCTCCTAAAATCAGGGACAAGACAGGAATGCCCTTGTCACCACTGATTTTCAATATAGTACTGGAAGTTCTAGCCACAGCAATCAGGCAAGAGAAAGAAATAAACGTTTTCCAAATTGTGAAAGAAGAGGTCAAATTGTCACTATTTGCAGATGACATGTTACTTTATGTAGAAAATTCCAAAGATTCCACCAGGAAACTCTTAGAAATAATAAAAGAATACAGTAAAGTTGCAGGATACAAAATCAACGTACAAAAATCAACAGGAATGAGAGAAATCTTCAGAAAAAGAAATGAGAGACTCAATTACTCTTCCTATTGCATTAAAAAGAATGAAATACCTGGGAGTTAACGAAGAATGTGAAGGACTTATACATGGAAAACTATAAGACACTTTTGAAAGAAATTGAAGTGGACACAAAGAAGTGGAAAGACATTCTGTGTTCATGGATAGGAAGATTTAACATTGTTAAAATGGCCGTATTACCCAAAGTAATTTACAGATTTAATGCAATTCCTATCAAAATCCCATAATCATGCTTTCATGAAATAGATAAAAGAACTACCATATTTATATGGAACCATAAAAGACCTCGTATTACCAAAGCAATACTACATAGAAAGAATAAGTGTTATTACACTCCCTGACTTCATTTTATCTTACAAAGCATCAATAATCAAAAGAGCTTGGTATTGGCAGAAAAACAGAAACATAGACCAATGGAACAGAACTGAGAACCCAGAAATAAATCCACAAATTTATGGACACATAATTTTTGATAAAGGAGCAAAAAATATGCAATAGGGAAAAGACAGCCTCTTCAGTAGATGGTGCTGGGGAAGCTGGAAAGACATATGCAAAAGAATGAACCTGAGCTGTGAACTCTCACCATATGCAAAAATGAACTCAAAATGGATTAAAGACCTTCATATAAAATGTGAAACAATAAACTGTATAGAAGAAAATGTGGATACTAAACTTATAGACCTAGCACTCAAGGAAGATTTCATAAACTTGATCTCAAAGGCAGGGGTAGTAAAAGCAAAAATAAATGAATGGGATTATATCAAAGTAAAAAGCTTCTGCACAGCAAAAGAAACCATCAACAAAGAAAGAGACAGCCAACTGAATGGGAGAAAACATTTATAAACAACACATCTGATAAGGGTCTAATATCTAAAATGTATAAAGAACTATTATAACTTAACAACAAAAAAGTGAACAGACCAATTAAAGTGGGCAAAGGACCCAAACAGACACGTCTCTCATGAAGAAATACAAATGGCTAGCTGACATATGAAAAAACGCTCATTCACATTAGCTCTCAGGGAAATACAAATCAAAACCACAATGAGATACCACCTCACACCTGTCAGAATGCCTATTAGCAACAAGACAAGGAATAACACGTGCTGGAGAGGATGTGGAGAAAAAGGAACTCATACACAGCTGGTGGGAGTGCAAACTGGTACAACCACTATGGAAGACAGTGTGGAGATTCCTCAGAAAATTGGGAATGGAGTTACCATATGTCCCAGCAATCCCCCTTCTGAGGATCTACCCAAAAAACTTGAAAACCTTAGTCCGCAAAGACTTATGTACCCCAATATTCATTGCAGCGCTGTTCACAGTGGCCAAAACATGGAAACAACCGAAGTGCCCTGCGACAGATGACTGGATAAAGAAGCTGTGGTACATATACACAATGGAATATTACTCAGCTGTAAGAAAAGATGAAATACTGCAATTTGCAACAAAATGGATGGACCTGGAGATCATCATGCTTAGCAAAACAAGCCAGACAGAAAAAACCAAAAACTGTATGACTTCACTCATATGGAAAATATAAAACTGAAAGCAGCAAAGAAAAAACAAATGAACAAAAAGCCCATGAACACAATCAATAGTTTAATGTTTATTTGGGGGAAGTGGGGAGGGCATGGGAGAAGAGGGAGGGCAGGGAGAGGAGGGAGGAGGAGGTAAATATATGGTGATAGACAGCGAACTCACACTGGGTGGTGAACTTATTATATAACAAGTTGACAATGCACTGTAGAATTGTACACCTGGAACCTATGTAATTCTTACTAATCAATGTCACCCCAATAAGTCTAACAATAAAAAAAGAAGAAAATTCACATGGTCTGATTATTAGCAGTGCTAAATGCATTTTATGGACTATTTTCTTCTTTTCTAAATGGATACTGAGGGTGATATTGAGGTAATGGTGGTACTGGTAGTGACAACAGTGGAAACTAAAAAGAGAGAAGAGAGGAGGGCAAACAAGAGAGTGGGAGAATGGAAGGGAGAGAAAGAATGAGAAAGAGGGAAAGAAGTTTTTCAACATTTAAATCTTTCACATGACTAAACCCACTAATTACAAGTAAGAGTGGAACCAAATAAATTTTCTTTCAAAGAAGAACCTGGTTTTCTGACTTTGAAGTAGATGCTTTGTATGTTTACTTAAACAAGAAATAATACATAAGGTTTAGCTCAGTGAAAATACAGAAAAAGACAGCTGGTTTTTCATGAGTTCCGATAAGATTTTATCCTGTTTGTGGCATTCACTTGGCTGTACTGGGCTTTGATGGTGACATTTTCTCAGACGTGACATTTGATCCAGCATGCATGTTCTACATGGTTGTTCTTAAAATGAGGAATTGATTTATTTTTAAAGGTTCTCCTGCCTTTGGAAGAGAACCAAATATCTCTTTCAAGTTGAGGAAATAATTTCTTTTGAGACTTAACCTCATTTTCACCCCAGAGAGCCATTTGGCCTTTTGTATAAGAGTTGAGTAAGCAAATTGAAACAAGAGGTTCTTTTCTTCATTTTTTTTAACTCTCAAACAAGCTGTTTTCCCTGCTGTGAAGTACTCTGGTTTCTAAGAGATAGATGAAAGTGAAGTGTCCCAGGATCTAGGTTTTAGTTATGGCCTGAGATTTACCGAGCCGTATGAGTATAGCTACCTCCCAACACTGAACTTCAACTCCTCACCTGTAAAATGGGGGTAAAACCTGCTTTGTTTTTCATTTCATTTAGAATTTGCCAAATTTGCCAAAAAGATTTCAGGTGACTTGTGAGAAATGACATATCTCTAACCACTCTGATAATGTCAGGATAAGTGATTAAAAGTCATGAGATGGGGGGAGAAAGTTAATGAGACAAGAAACTCAAACAAAAAGTAGTTGCTGCAGATGACTGTAAAATATGTTTCTAACCTTTTGCTGTCCAAAATGGTAGTCATTAGCCCCATGTGGCTATTGAGTCCTTGAAATGTGGCTAATTTTAATCAAGATGTGCTATAACTATAATATATATATTGGATTTCAAAGACTTAAGATATCTTTATAATTTTTTCATTGGTTATATGTTGAAATGATGTTTTAAATATATTGAGTTTAAAGTATTTTATTAAAATAATTTTTCTTGTATTTTTATATTTTTAATGACTACTAGAAAATTAAAATTTTGTTAGCAACATTAACATTACATGTTTTCTAAACATCTCGTTATATTTCTATCAGATACTGCTGGTTTAATCTATTTTCATCTCAGCCCCCTCATTCCCCAAAAAAGAAGCCTGTTGTTTTGTTGAAATGCCATATATTTATATAAGACTGTGGATTTCAAAGTTTTATATAAAAATAAGACAAATGGTGGTGTCTTGCTGCATCTGTAGGCCTTCCTCCCTGCTGGCAAACCAACCAAGTCTCAGTTCATGTTCTTCTTTATCATATATGGGAATTTCTGACTAGAAAAAATAGCATGTGACCCAAATCTGTTCATTTATTTCTCACTGGATCACTTACTCATATGAGTTTTATTCTGACTTGATGGTGCACTCTCATAGTACAAAGATGAATTACGACTCAGTCTTGGCTTTGAGAATTCCCCATCTTCAAGGCGATAGAAGAGGAAAAGAGAGGCAGCCATGTTGACTAATAATTTACAGTGCTGCACTGTGAGAGCACTGGTCAGGAGCTCTCTGCAAAATGTAACCAGAAAAGAAGAAAGGCAACCAAGACTTGGCTTGACTCTGGGATAATTTATGATTTGATTATTTATGCTGTTATTCAAAGAGGCTTTGCCAAGTTTATTTAAAGATATTGAAAGACAGCAAATACAAACATTAGTTTCTTATTTGGCCTATACTACACTTTCAAAAAATCCTTATTATATTCTTTATTTATCAATCTGGGTCTGCTCATGCTCTCAAATTTAGTCTGTTCGCTAAGCTGTATCCTTGACCAGATTTATTCTCTGTAAAATTGTATATGGATTATTTATTGATGACCAATTTATCAGATTCCTATTTATCATCAAGGGGAGGTTCTCTCTTGAGATTCCCTGGTTTGGATCCACACCACTAATTCTACTAATATATCTTCCCAGGAAAGGGTGAGTATAATTGATCAGGAACTTTGAACTTGAGAAGCCCTAGTAAATTAGAGTTTTAAGATGACCAGATGGCCGGAACTCTATAGCCCAATAGCGTCATGGCCTTCTCCAATATAAGGCACAGTCCATTGGACTGATTGCAGGCTTGTTTCTCATTTAAAAAAATGAAAAAAGGGGAGGTCATAGATTTGTAGGCTGTCCCTTTTGGTAGGAACATACCAAAAATTTGGTCACGGTATGATACCTTTGAGGAGTTTTTCTCTCTATAAACATTGCTTGCTTTTGGCTTTCAGAAGAGAGTTCTGTGTGGTCTTAACAAGTTGCCCTGCAGGCTGAAAGGTCAAGGAAAGCAGGTTCCCAGTGACAGCAGGCTTCATAAACTGAAGATCTGATGATGTGTATACTCTTGAGCAAGTGATCAAATACTTAAGGCTTAAAAAATATGACAGTGTTTATAAGGGTTCTTGAAAAAAAATTCTGATAGAAAATGGTGAAAAGATTTGTTTCCATTACTCATAATTTAAGTAGGCTGTGATGAGCATTGTTTAAATTCTTCCTTCTCAGATGGAAACTTAACAAAAGTAGGTGATGAAGACTGTTGGAATGGGTAATTTGGGGCCAGAGTAAGTAGAGAGGTAAAAGGGTCTTGCTGGAAGCAATTTTGCATGCTTGTTTTTACACACATCCTGTCCATTGCCTTCTGTATTAAAATCCTGGTGTTCTGGCCTATGTATGATATAAGTTTCTTTGTGTACTTACTTAGATTAGGTATTTGTTATATTTCCATAGAACATTTTTACAGATCAATGCAAGCACATAGCTCATATCCAGAGGAATGAGGAAAGGGGGAGGGTCATTAATATCACATATGTCCTAAAGTCATTTTTCATTTAGCAAGTTCCTTTATTTTTCTATGGAAAGCTGAGTTGAAGCTTTTGAAATCACTGACGCTTGTTCAGAAATGGTTTATTCAGTATAAAAGATTTTATCTGGTATTTCCCATCTAAACTCCTTACCTTATATAGCTTCATTTCTTCCTAAAATTCCTTGAGTATCAACCCATGAGGACTGGTGTTTATTGCATTATAATGGGTCCATCCCATGAGGACTGGTATTCAGAACAGGTATGGTCATGTTTCTATTATAAAAGATAATATAAAGTAGGTATTTATATAGATAGAGTAGACATATTTTTTCCTATTCCTCTTGCAAAGTTCCCTGGACATTGTACATAAACAAACATGAGAAGACTCTGAAAGGTGGAGAGAAGAAGAAAGACCAGCAGGGACATCAGGACCTAAAGAAGAACACAGAGGGGAGTTCCCTGGCTTTCTGTATTGCCTCATGTATTCCAGACCTGGGGCTGAAGATGCCAAAAAACTGAAACTACAACAGGCACAGACTAGAGAAGCCCCTAATGGAGGCCCATTCTCTCTTGCCAAAGAACCAGGAAAAGACAGTCTAGCAAGACAAAAAACTTCTAAGCAGTAGCCACTCAATTTCAGCCAAATACCATAAAACCACCAAACAAACAAACAAACAAACAAAACTGTGGCCCATTTCACCCATGCCAACAAAGGCCCAGATGGGAACTGAGTCAAGATATCTACCCTCACCAGACTCTAACAGGATGCCCCGACCTGCTTGCTGGGGCAATTCCAGAGAAGGCATTATACTTACATCTCCATGGGGAGGTAGCAAGGGCCCCCTTTTGCCCATTTGGTTGATGGCAGAGAAGGCCAATTAGAGAGTGAAGACTTTTCATCCTTCTCAACAGTGTCTTAAGGGTACCTGGGATTTTTTTAAATTAGGCATAGTGAGACATGCAGACTTAGAAATGACTGTTGTGAAGGGAGAAGTTTTATACTGACAGTTATCTAGAAACAGGTATGACACACCATGCAGGGCCACATAAGGAAGCAGCAGAGAAGGTCAGGAGGCAGAAGGAGCAGGAGAAAATATGGGCAAGAGCCCATATTGTTGTTTCCGTGTGAAGGAATGAGTTAAGCCAGGTAAGCAGGCTTAAGATTGGCTAGTTTGAATAATTTCAGAAGGCTCTGGGCTACTAGGGCTGTCCTGAATTGTCTATACCTAGTCCTGGCATATTTAGGGCAGGAGACTAGTGACCCAGGGAATAAGAGCCCAGGAAAGGAGGTGGTTGGGGATATGGACTCTGGATTAGGTTGGTTTGAACATGAAAGTTACTCCCACAATAGAGTCATATGAGGTTGAACAATTAATTTTGTTAATTCATCCTAGAAAATGTGCTACATACCTCAATACTGAATATCACTATGGTCACCTTCAAAGTACTTCCCTTGGGAAGCTATGCACCAATGGCAGTGCCTAGCCCACTCTTCAAAGCAATTTTGGAATTCTTTTTTGGGAATGGCCATCAGAGCTGTTGTCATACCCAAAATCTGACAATTAAGTTTGTGAACTTGCCACCATACGCTTACGCTGGCAGTACTGTACAAACTCTAAATCGTCATAACAACTTGCCAAGGTTGCCAGCTAAAATGGGACTCAGAGTCTCATAATTTAATATCCCAAATTTCCAGGTTAATTGAAAATTGCTCATCATGCCAAGTATTTGGAAGATCCCAAACTAAATTAAAAAGACAACATATGTCACAATAACAACTCAGATGTTATTATATTTTATATGACAAGATTTTAAAACAGCCATAATCAAAATACCTCAATGGTAAATTACAAACACTCTAGAAACAAAGACTCAGCAACAACAAAAATATAAAGAAGAATCAAATGGAAATTTAGAACTACAAAAATATGATAACCAAAGTAAAACTTAAGGATGAGCTCAAGAGCAGAATGAAGGAGACTAGGGGAGAATCTGTGAACTAAGAGACAGAATAATAGAAATTACCTACTGTGTGGAGCAAAGAGAAAGTAGACTGTAACATTACATTAAAGGATTAAAACACAAGCTACAAACAGAAAATATTTTCAACTATATATCCAACAAAAGACTAGAACGAGAATGTGTGAACAAAACATACCAAAACAACATTAAAAGCAAAGTAAGCCAATTAGAAAATGGGCAAAAAACCATAAAAAGACAGACAGGCATTTCACCAAAGCAGATATACAGATAGCAAATCAGCCTATGAAATAATGTTCAACATCACTAGCCAGTAGGAAAATGCAAATTAAAATCAAAATAAGATATTTCTACACATCTATCAGAATGGTTAAAATAAGAAATAGTGATGACACCAAGTCTGAGGGAAATGCAGAGAAACTGGATCACTAATAAATTGCTGATGAGAATGAAAAATGGTACAGCCACCCTAGAGAACAGTTTAGCACTGTCTTCCACAAATTACACATGCTACTATGGTATACATACCCCAGCAGTTATCTTCCGGTCATTTATCCCAGAGAATGAAAACTATGTTCACACAAAAGTCTGTATATGGAGTTTCATAGCCACTTTATTTATAATAGCCCCAAATTGGAAACAACACAGATTATCTTTCTCACAGATGAATGGTTCAACAAACTGTGGTGCATCTATACCATGGATAGACTCAGCAGTAAATAGGCATGAACTATTGGTACACACAACAGCCTGGATGAATCTCAGAGAATTAAGCTGAATGAATAAAGCCATTCCCAAAAGGTTACATACTATATGATTCCATTCATATACTATTCTTGAAATGACAAATTTATAGAAATGGTGAAGAGATTAGTGATTGCTAGGAGTTATGAATTTGCTGGGGACAGGATGAAGGTGGTTGTGGCTATAAAATGACAACATGAGGGATCTTTGTGATGGAGGAAATGTTCTGTATCTTGAATGGATTAAACGTTGCTAGATCCTGGTTGTTGGAAGCAACTGGGTCAATGGTCCATGGGATCTCTGTCCGTATATATTTTTTAACATGCAACTGCATGTTAATCTATAATTATATCTCAATAAAAAGTTTAAATTAAAAAATCATTATATATCCTTTGCTTCAGTAGGTTCCCTCCAAAAAATTCATCCTAAAGAAATAATCAGAGATTAGCACAAAGATTCTAGGTCCTAAATATTTAACAGGAGATAGATTGTGTTATGGCCCATTCATGTGTTTAAATATTATATAGTAGCAAGACCCATATTCCAAGGGTGTTTCTTCCATTTTCCTTATTCTTATGTTTAAGTATACATATATATTCTATAGTCCTTTTTGTATGCGTGCCTTACTTTACAATAGACTAAAACATTCAAATAATTTAAATATTTAATTACATGATAATGATAAGATGATGGAAAAAATAATATACTCAGTTTTTACAATATGATCATGAAATTTGTTTGTAAAAAAAAAAAATATATATATATATATATATATATATATATATATATATATATATATAAAATAAAATATTAAGGGGGATTTACCAAAATGCTAACAGTGGATATCTCTAGTAGTTATGAAGGTTTCTGTATCCCTTAATCATGCTTTTGGTATTTTATAATGAACTTTTATAATTATTAAAAATGGAATAAGCCTTTGAAGTCAGGAAAAAGTACAGATGTTATTTAACAGAGCAGTAGTCTAAATTAATGCTTAAAAGTGGTAAGGCTAAAGAGCCTGAGGTAACCACATGGCTAATTCCTTACCCTTTTCTTAATACCATCTTAAGTTCCAGTATGTTGGTGGAATTCCCACATAGTAGCATTTTGCCTATTTTTCTCCCCAAGCTAGGGCATGCTTGACATTTGTCCCCCTCACATCAGGCCAGAATGCCAGAAAATCCCACTCATGTAATCTGTCACAGCTGTTAGAATTTCTCCACAATTTGTGGATGTTTGTATGCATTACACAGTTTACTGGACACAGTGTGCCCAGGAACCTTGGTAGTATTAGGAGGACGATGCAGGTGAGGGAGTACAAGGACAGACACCTACTCTCTGTGGTCTGTCGTTCATCATGTAATCTCAGGAACTGCACAACACAAAGCCAGAAGGACCAGGGAAGCACATTGCTGCCTCTGACATTGGTCATTATGCTAGGGGAAAAACTAAGCTCTTGGGATCCCTCTGTGGGGAAACCTGAGGGCGATGAAACCAAGGTCAAGACTCATTCCCTCAGAGCCGTGAACTGTTACTCAAAACCATTATTTTAAAGAGGTATAAATGTATTTTGTGCTCACTGTGTACCAGGCATCATGCTGAGCACTTCTAGGCACATTAAATTACATGATCCCTGTGATGACCTGGGAAGTGGGTCCTAAGATTTATTCATTCAATAACTATGAGGGCAGGCTGATAAAATTTACCTCTACTGTAGTATTTTTTGTTACATTAGACATACCTGGTTATAACCAGTTCTGTGTAGTCACATGTTATCTCCCCTCCACCATTCTTGACCTTGCACACAGATGCTTACATTTTTCACCCCAGTGCACATCGAAATGGAAGTGTGTTCAGATGTTCAGTTCAAACACGTGTGCTATTGTTGAATTCTTAACAGAAGAAAAAAGTTCCTCAATTGTAATTCACAAATGAATGCAAGTGATTTATGGTGATCAATGTTTTGATGTGAGTACAGTAAGATGCTGAATAAGGAGGTTTAAAGATGGAGAAGTAGAGCAGGCAGATTTGAGTGACAGACCATGAAGTAGAAGGCCTGTGACTGCAAGTGAGCAGCTTCATTAAGATCATATTGAAGAACTGACCTGCAGAGATCATTGTATCCAACAGCAACAATAAAAAATTGCTGGTAAATTAGGAATTTCTAAGGAGAGTGGGATACATTATAGTGTCCTTGGATTTCACAAAGTTTGTGCCAGTGGGCACCACACATGCTGTCTGGTGAAATGAGAGCTGAAAGAGTTCACATTTCTCAGGAACTCCTGGCATGTTTTCCAAAAGAAGGTGAAGACCTTTAAAGAAGAGCATTACAGGTGATAAAACTTGGGTCCATCATTATGACACCAAGAATGAAAGGTAGTCCACGGGGTATGCCATAAGGGATCACCACAGCTGAAAAAATTTAAAACTCAGGCCTTGGCAGAGAAGGTTATATTGAGTGTTTTTTGGTCTGAACACTTCCATTTTATTAAGCACTGGGTGGAAATGTACTTGTAAGTATCTGTGTGTACAAGGTCAAGAATGATGAGGAGGATGGGCAACAAAATGATGTCATGAAAGGGACCTCTGAAAAACTCCTCTGGAGATTACAACTAATAAAACACCTACACCTCAACCAAGGACCTTCTACACATTGCACAATCACAGCTAAAAACTTCAGGCATTGCATTAAGATACCTGTAGGTGGGCAGAGGGTTAAACAAAGAAATAAAAGGGGAAGAGCGGGGACGCAGCTGTGGCATAGGTCCCTGCTTGGAACTCTACTGCTGGGGGAGGGAGGAGGAAGAGGCAGCAAAAGAGTGCTCCGGGCCTCACTCGGTTCACAGGACAGAGGAAAGGGTGCCCAGAGGAGGGGCATGAGATACCAAAATCACCTCATTTTGGCCCCAGATGGTGCAGACCAGTCCATAAGAAGCAGCGACCAAACTTCACTCCAGTTCCCAGAGGAGGGGGAAGAGCTGGGCGGTGAGGAGCCGCTGTACAAATGCCCGGGAAGGAGAAGGAGAGAGAAAGGGGGCTGCATGCACCTTTCTTGGCCCACAACCAGGACTATTTGAAACACCAGCATACAAAACTGACCCCAAGGCTCAGGGCAGAATCTGCACATGGGACAAACTGAGAATAGAAGGCACAGTCATGCCCAAACTTTCTGCAATACCCCTGGAGCCACAGGAAGAAAACAAAACCACAAACACTTCTCCCCCACAGACCTCTGCCCACCCAGTATCAGCAATTCACTAAAGAAACTGCAGCAGCAAGGGTCCAGAGAGGCTGCAAAAATGAGATACCAGAGAAAGAGCTCAAATTAAAGAAATGGGGACAGATGACCCATCAGACACAGAGCTCTAAACAATGATTATAAAAATGCTTAAGGAATAAATGGTAATTTCAACACAGAGATAGCAAGCATCAAAGAAGACTTACAAACCATTATACCATTATGAAGGACTAGAGAGAGATAATGACTACATTAACTGAAATGAAAAACAGAATAAAAGTCACTAAACTAGGTAAAATAGAAGCACAAAGCAGTGATTTGCAGGAAAAGCCAGCAGCAAACACCCAGCCAGAACAACTAGGAAATTATATCCAAAAAAATGAGGATGGATTGAGATTCCTCTGGAACTATATCAAATGTAAAAATAACATAATAATAGGTGTACTGGAAGGGACAGAGGAAAAGTAAGGGGTCAAGAAATTATTTGAAGAAATAATGACTAAAAATTTTCCTAACCTGGAGGAAGAAATAGATATACAAGTCCAAGATGCACAGAGAATCCCCAACAAGATGATCCCAAACAGGAACATACCAAGACACATCATAATTAAAATAGCAAAAGTTAAAGAAAAAGAAAATTCTAAAAACAGCAAGAGAAATGCAAGTAGTAATTTATAAGGGATATCGATTCAACTCTCAGCTGATCTTTCACCGGAAACTTTACAGGTCAGAAGGGACTGGCAGAAAATATTCAACGTGATGCAAACCAAGGATCTACAACCAAGAATAATGTATGCAGCAAGGTTAGCATTCAGAATTGAAGGACAAATGAAGAGCTTTAGGGAAAGGGATGGAGAAATTTCATTTGATTATTAACAGAAAACTGAAAGCAACAAAGAAACAAAACTCATGGACACAGTCAATAATTTAGTAGTTACCTGAGGGTAAGGGAGGAGGTAAGTGTGGGGGAAGGGGCAGGGACACAAATATATGGTGATGGAAAGAGAACTGACTCTGGGTGACGAACACATAATACAACACATAGTAAATGTCATGTAGAATTGTACACCTGGGACCTAAGTAATTTACTAATCAATGTCACCCCAATACATTTTTAAAAATAGCCAAAAAAAAAAGACTGATGGAGGAGAGATACCATGTGACTACACAGAACCAGTTATGTCCAGATATGTCTAATGTAACAAAAATATTACATGGAGGCAAAAGTTATCAGCCTACCTTCATATACTATAGATTGACTTCCTACTATGGGTCCAGTCCTATTCAAGGTATGTTGTTAGATTCGTAAATAAAATAGACACAGATCTTTGCTCTGTGCAGATTGTTTTTATTTGAGTTAATTTACAGATGAGAAATTGAGAAGCAAAGAGGATAAGTAATTTGCCATGATAGTGAGTGGCAGTGCCTGGATCGGACCCTTGACAGTGACAGCCCAGCTTCAGAGGGTGAGAGCTCAGTTACCATCACAGGAACACTTCCAGGTGCAGCTGTCCACGTGTCGATGCTCAGACGGGGTGGGATTGGCTACTAGTGTCATTTATGCTAATTTGTGTTGCCAATTGAGAATTATACCTAGTGGTTATTTGTAGATCACAAACTTGTGTATAAACATGTTAGATTATAAATACAGAAGGTGCCAAAAATGTACACACATTTTAAGAAAGGAAAAAATGTATTAAAATTGTAATACTCAATATATAGCAATAACAAAAAAGGAATACAAGTCACGTTTGACTTCTGCAATAATATAAGAGGTGCTCACAGTGGTTACCATCGGTGTCCACACACTTCTGATTACAGCGAACTACTGCCTGAGCAATGTTGACCAAAGTGTCCTTTTGTATCACTGTGCATGCCATTTCAATTTCTTCCTGAAGTGCTGCCATTGTAGCTGGTTTTCTACGTCCTTTAAGGTCCCCCATAGGTAGAAGTCAAGGAATATTAAGTCAGGAGAACACAGGGGAAACTCAAACAATGTTCTCAAATTTTCAAAACCACTTCAAAATGGCCTTGCACCCCTCCAACATCAACCATGCCTTTGCCATTTTCTTTGACTGGCCTGCCTGTTGCATGGTGATGCTATCATTCATTTGATTAATGCCATCTCTTGAACAAACATCTTATTACACATTGCTACTGTAATTTAATTCAACTTCAAAAAAGTAATACATAGATAACATCTCTTAAAACATATATACATGTTTTCACACTCTGGTATATTTATGTTTGATTAGTTTAAATATCCAGTATTTATTGAGCACCTATTGCATGGCAGGCACATGGTCCTTACTCTCAAAAAGTTCACAGCTCAGTGGAGAAGGCAAGTCACTAATTATTATACACCTGTGAAATGCTCTGACAGAGGTAAATTCAACGTGCCAAGGAGGCATATCGAAGGCACAGATTCAGCCCATGTACCATTGCAGCTCAGCCATGTGGTGTCTTTCTATTTTAGGGGAATAAATGGTCTCAGAGGCTAAGTGTCCTGCCCATGGTCACGTTGCTAGGACCTGGAAGATCTATGGTTTGAAACCAGGATTTCTGACTATTGGTCTAGTGTGTTCTTTGTCTCTCTAGATACACAATTTCTGGAGTGTCCACCTTCAATCCAGATTAGCTTCTGGATAAATGAGCACCCAACAGGTAGATCAAATTCAGTTATTTCTTTATTCTACCTCTTAGGTTCTAAGCCTTCTGGAAAGAGCTGGAGTTAGAGGCAAGGCCTGCAGGCTTTATCATTCATACCAATTTCAGTCATTGGAGTCCTCTTCTAAGGTTCATGGGAAATAATGAATCATCTATTGCCAGCATCTGCCATGGAGGGAGAAATAAGAAGCAAAGGATACAAATTCCAAGTTAGGAAAATGAGTAGGTTAACTCGGGAGAGAGAAGAATATGAAGTGGAGGGCTACCTGGGAAGCATCGATGCGATATTAAGACCTAAAGCAAATACCATACAATGTTACGATTTGATAATGCAGGAGAGTGGGTACAAAAACATTTGTTATATTATTTTCTATACCTTTCTGTCTGCTCAAAATATTCCATTAAAATTGCAAAGCATACCATGAGTGGGGCGTGAAATGTGGATTAATCCCAAAGTAAGCACTTTATTGATTTTCAATAACCTTGACCTTTCCTTGTTACAGTAAAGTCTAGTTCAAATGTCACTTTCTCTATGAACATATCTCTGATTCCCCATCGTGGCTGAAAGCATGTGCCTAGGAATTCCTGTCATACAATTAGTACCTTTTTCTTGATAGATCAAGGTCACGTCTCTCCTACTGTACTGTCGTGTTTAACTCAGTGTTCCTGGCAACCCACAGCCCCAGGCATTGCTCAGAGAGCCTTTGTCAGAGTTGGCTAAATGGGGGGATACACCCCTGACACTTCAGGTAGGTGCCAATTGTTCAGTAGTTTTAGGTCTGAGAGTTTCAAATTTTACTTCCTTAGTGAGTCATTGCAGCTGAGTGTTGCCAGTATAAAACGTGAAATCATGGAAGAAAAATGTACTAAGAACACCATCCAACACCAGCAGTGGGGTCAGAGGAACTGGTGTCAAAGATGTTGATGGCCTTCTAGATGGGAGAGCCCTACCCTTCTCTCACAGCCATTCCTATTCCCAGGCCACAGAGGCTGCTTAGGAACACCTCAGGAGGCAAGACTGTCCTTAAAATTACATGGGTCTGAGCTCTGAATAAGCAAGCCATTCTAGGGCAAAGCTTTTCTTAAAATGATTTAATGACAAGTAGTTAAAGAACCCTGATGTTACTGTCCTGTGAGAGCTTGACTTTTGTACCTGAGGCTTTAGATGAATCAACCAAGGGGAAAGTAGTCCAGCCAGTGTTAATGCTCTGACCATGCAGGTGGCTTACACAGAAGTTTTCTAAAAGTCAAGTCTTTCAAAAACAGTACTTTTCCACTATCATGATTTGAAATGTCATTATTTGCCAAAGGAAGGAAAAATAGTAAATTCCTCCCCTATTTACTCATCTTTGGAGGATGCAATAGAAGATCCCAAGGACAATAAATAGGCCGCCTCCCCCAGAGCACGTGCCCATCCAGAAGATGTCATGGCCATCATTCCTGCGTGCCCTGGGATTCAGTCCTGCAGAGCATGCCCAGGCTTTCCCTTGTATTATCATGCACATTCTTCCTTCCTTTCATGGAGCATTATCCTCTCTGGGAAGAAGGCCAACTAATTAAGGAATACGATTTTTAACTGTTTAATAGAGCAAGTTGCCTTTGTTTTGTTTGACTACATCATCTCAGAATAACTTGTTTTTTTTTAAAGTAGAGCATTAAAATACAGTTGAAACCCTTGTGTATACTTTTGTTACTGCGAACAATATTTTTCCTCAGTTCTTGTCTTAAAGAAAAGAATTTAATCAAGAGACAGAGTATGTGAAAGCATAGAGCAGTTCAAAGTTTAGTAGTAAAGAAAGTACACTCCAAGACATGGAGTAGGCCGACCCAAGAGAGGGAAGCAGCCCCTTCTTATATTGTGTGAAGGTTTTTATTTCTATGGGTAGAATTTTCTACCCCTTTCCCTCACTAGTACCTCCTGTTTCCCCAGCTGGTGTGCCCTACACCCCCTTCTCGTTCCCAAGGTTGTCTGAGCTCATTAAATTGGCCCTGAGAAGCAGTTCTGATAAGCAGGATGTTTTCCCCTCCCTCTCCAGCATTTTTTCCTTCTAACAACATATTTTCTTAACTTAGGGACAAGTACAAGTCTGTTAACCTGCTGAGTAAGCAAAGTGTTTGTGCCCCAAGTGAGAGCAGCTGTAAGGGGCCTCCTCACCAGGCCAATTCCTTCTTTCTCCTGTTCATTTCTATCTTTCTATCCACCCTATTACTTTTCCCTTCCTATTTGCTTCTTTTTTCCAAACCATGACCTGCAGTGGATTTCTCAGAGAGCTGAGAGGTGCAGAGCATCTGGTTTCTTAGAAATAATTTAAGTATGTAGCAACCTGTAGAGAATATAATAAATAACCTTGTGCTCACCACTCAGCTTTGTCAAAACCCATTAGCCATATTTACTATTAATATATAGTCAGGGTAAGTACTATTAGTTTCTGGAATAGATAACCTTCAAAGTTCAGTGCCTCAACAACACCGAAGTTTATTTCTTGTTCACATAATGTCCACGTACCTGGGCAGACAACTTTCTGCGAATCAGCGACTCGGGGTTCCAGGCTAACTTTTGTATTGTGCTTCTGCCATCCTTAGTGTGTTATCTTCAAGTCACTGGGCACAGAGAGCTAATTAGCCAAGAAGTAGTTCCCCACAACTCTCTACTGTGATGTGTGAGAAGGGGGTTCTCAGCTAATTAGCCATTACTGCCACGTGTCAGGGATATTTTTGTTTGTTTGTTTTTTGAAAAGGAGTTTTTCACTCCTCTAGGGCAGCCTACTCATGATCTCTTACTCAACAATCTTACTTACACTCGTCTTCCTTTGGTCCAACCTGTCTTTACTGAGTATGAGTCCCATTTCCTTGTGTTCTCTCTTCTAGCGGTGCAAGCGTGTCCAATGTGTGTAGAATAGCTCTGCAGATTTGAATGCCCTTTCTTCTCTCTTTGGTTTTTCACCTTTAAAGTTAAATAACTTCCAGTTCAATATTTTCTTGGAGGTATGAGTTTCCAACTCTTTTAAATCAGAACTTCCCAAAGTGTCTTCCTCAAATGCGATTTATACTGAATTCTTTTTTTTTAATTCATTTTTATTGTTAGACGTACTGGGGTGACATCTGTTAGCAAGGATTACATAGGTTTCAGGCATACAACACGCCTGATCTTGTCTGATCTCAAATGAGATTTAAATAATTGTTAAATCTAAAATGGTCAAATATCTTTGAGAAATACTGTATTAGACCAAATACAACACATCTCTCTTCTGAGGTCATCTCAGCCCCTCTAATACATTAACATGCATTGTAATTTTCTGGAAATAAACTCCTCAGTATTTCCCAAGTATTTTTGATCATGGAAATTTATTTTAGAGAAGCAGGACTGGTAGACTGTTGGGGGAAAGCATTTTAAAGAGACAAAGCTTTAAGTCTCTGTTCTTTTTCTCTAAATTCTCGAAGTAATCCATGCTCCTTTTGGGTAGTGGCCCTGGTATCAAATGTGACACTATCTAGGTATTTCAGCTTTATGTTAACCAGCTCCGGGGCCTTGCGTGGTATGCTCAGCCTCTTGATGTTCAGGATGATAGCTCTTTGAGATAGTGAGATCTGAAAGTGCCTTCTGAAACTCTGAAAGATTAGGATGTGCTCCTGAGGGCTTTAGTGTTAGGTGCTTATAAGTTTTTTAAAATCTGTAAGTCATCAATGGCCAATAATATTACTACAACTGCTTATTTACCATAATTTTTAATTAATCAGAATAGTCCAGTAGTTCAAGCTTCCTCAACCACTTAAGTATTTTTATTATTTTTAAAAATCAAAGTAACTTATGTATGTAATATTTTATAAATTTTATACTGCAAGACTTAAAATGGAAATTAGCAGTTCTCTGCTTCATATCTGATTCCCATTACCCAGAAATGATCACTTTCAGAGTTTCAGCAATTTCTTTTGTTAATAATCTCCATATTTTAAAGCTTTAATCTTTTACTTTTATTTACTTCCTATTACAGAAACAACTTTATATTTATTCCACACACACACACACACACACACACACACACACTTACATTCTTTATATTACTATGTAACAATTTGGGATAAAATCACATAGCCCTTTTATGATTGTATAAGTTTTGTTCACAGTTGAGCTATTTCTTTGCCATCATTTTTTGACACATTTTAATTTTTTTCAAGCAGATGTTTTATGTGCCTATCATCAGTTTGTCTGTAAACTTTCAGACAGACTTGCACAATTCCTCTTAATGTAATAAGACAAGCTACATTATCTGTAATTCCATTTTCCTCCCTTTGATTTTGTAGTCCTTCATGCTCCTGCTTCAAACTGGATTGATTATTCCCTTGGTCAGTTGCATACCTCTGATTATGAGAATTTCTTTACTGTGTTGCAGAACCTGTGTTCCAGGTGTTATTTCTATTTTTTGGGGTCCACTCCTGTGTAGATCACATCCTTCAGCCTCCTAAGAAAAGGGACATGGGAGGTCATTTCTTTTGCACTCATGGATGTCTTATGTGTCTTTTTCTACCCTTACACTCAATCAATATTGGTCTACATATTGAATTCTAGGGTGAAAGCCACTCTCACTCAGATTTTGAAGGCATGACTTTATAGTCCTTTAGCCTGCATTTGTGTTTTGAAAAATCTAATGCCATTCTGTGTCTTGATTCTTTATACATGATCTTCTTTTAGACGGAATCCATATTTCTTTTTGTCCCTGATGTTATTGACGTGGGTGTTTTCCATTTATGGTACAGGGTCCTCCAGAGTTCTTCCAGTCTAAGAATGTATGTGTTTTAGTTCTGGGAATTTTCATGTACGACTCCCTTGAAAAAGTCTTTGTCTCCATTTTTCTGTTTTTGCTTTCTCAACCCCTATTAACCAGATTTGCACTGCATGAATGATTTTCTAATTGTATTATTATTTTATTCCTAATTTTTACATCTTTTTCTTTTTATTCTGTATTTGGGGTAATTTCTTCAATTTCCCCCCACTTGTCTATAGAATTTTTTAAATGTTGTTTGTTCTCCAAATGTTTTTAATAGCAATCTGTTCTTGTTTCAAATATTTTTCTGTAATTAATAAAGATATAAATTATAAGGTTTTATAAAATTTTTTTCTGTTCTTTGCATTGTCTCTGTTTCCCTCAAGTTGCTTTGTTCTCTTTGCATCCTGCTGTTTTATGTTGGAGGTTGTGTTAACTGTTAACCCTTGGCTGTCCCTAGTTGCTTAAGAGGGAGGCACAATAAAAGATGACAGGAAGTCCTGTGCTATGAGTGATGAGTAGACAGAAGACTGACTGGTTTGTTACAGGGTTTCAAATGCCTGTGATTATAGGCCTTTCCTCCTGGGCAGGTCTGTTTTCCCAGAGAGGACTATTCCTATCTCCAGTCTGGCTGCCATATTCTGAGCAAGAGAATGAGGCTGGATGGTTCACCATTCAGCACACACACTTTCACTTAGCATATCTGTTTTCAAAATGCACCCACACCTCAAACTATACTTGGTGCCCTGGTTCCTCTAGCTAAGGGAGCGAACTCTAGATTTCTGACAATGTGTGATGATGGTTTAGGACAGGAACCCCAGCTGTTACTCAGACAAATAGATTCAAATCATATCCATTAGCTTGTTTGGGGTGTCTTTTTCAGCAAGTATCAAATTTTAGCTTAGCACTCACTTATCTGCGATCTGCTTTCCATTTCTCTAACATTTCTTGTTACCTCTCTACAACATCTGCAGTGCATTTTGTCCTTTTGGGTTGATGGGGTTTCTTTTACTTACTATACTATCATTTTAGTAAGATTTTAGAAGAGGGCATATAACTTGAGTTCCCTGTGTATTATGGACTGAATTAATAATTGAATATATTCATAATAGAATTACCCTGAGATTTGTATATTGTAGTCATTACATGCAGTGTGACTATATTTGGAGGCAAGGCCTTCAGAGAATTTATTAAGGCTAAATGAGATCATGAGATTGGGACCCCAATCCAACAGGAGTGGTGCCTTTATCAGAAGACACACTGGAAGTGTGCACACAGAAGAAAGGCCATGCAAGGTCACGGCAAGAAGGCAGCCATCTGCAAGCCGAGAAGAGAGGCCTCAGGAACAACCAAACCTGCTGATGGCCTTGATCTTGGACTTCCAACCTTCTGAACTGTGAGAAAATAAATTTCTGTTTAAGTCACCCAGTCTGTGATATTTTGTTATGGCAGCCCAAACAGATTAATACAGCATGTTTAAGAGGAAGTCTAACCCCCATTCTTTCTAACCTGCCTCTTTGACACAAATATTCTTCATTCGTACAGCTAAAGTTTTCCCTCCAAATGTGAACTTCTCTACACACTTGTGTGTGAGCTATTAGTATTTTGGTTTTGTTCATTCAGGTGATGAGTCAGGTACTGTGCTGTGCTCTGTGCCTACCCAAGGATGAATAAGATTTTGTCCCTTGCTCTCAAAGAGACTCCTTCATTTACTAGAGATGGCAATGCCCATTTTCAGTATCTTGACTTTTCTGTGCTATTTTACACAAACAGGTATTTTTGTTGGTATAATTTTGTCATTTTAGTATTTTAAAAACTCTAAAATCTGAATCATTTCCCCCAGGAAGTTGGATGCTACATTAAGGAACAGATTGTTTCATTTCTAAAGTATTCTGACCACATTCCTCCCCTGCTTCAAACCTTTTAAACTAAATTGTTTGAATTCCCATTTCCCAAATTACTCACAAAGTGGAGCATCTCTTTTTACATTTCGTCGTCATGTGTGTTTCTGCCAAACCAATTTAATTCTCAAAGATTCAAGCTAGAGGGCTGTTCTTGGCCCTGCTCCTGTGAAGAATTTAAGGGGCTCAAGGGAAATGCCCACCTAGAGCCTGCACCCTGGTTCTTTCTGGTATGCAGAACCCCTGAATCCCCTGCTCAACACCTGCATGTCTTCCAGGCCCACACAGGTCTCTTCGCCTGGCGCCTCTGATGAGGGAAACACACACAGTCCTGGGGCCCACTGGGGTTATGCCGGACCCGAGACAGAACCTCTTCTGCCCCTTAATTGTGTGGCCCAGATGCTCTACTTGTCTCAGCCTCGTCCTGGCTTTGGAAAGATGCTAGGGAAAGAATGAGTAGGAGTGGTGTGAATTAGAAGAGAGGGGAACAAAGAGGGAAGTACATTCCCAGGCTTAGTTCTCAGTCCTTTCCCTGGAGCCAGACCACTCAACACCCCCACAGCCAGATTCCTTCCACTCCCTGCTTTTACTGAAAGGCCAGCAACATTCTCCTCGGGCCTGAGTCCCACAGCCCTAGGACACATTTTAGGTAGGCTGACCGGACCCTTTTAAATGGAACAGAAAACAGCAGTACTGGACCATTTCAAATGGTACATATGGTCAGCCTAGTCTCACTGGACTAAATTCCAGGTGTCGGTAGGCTGACCGTACATACCGTTCGAAATGGGACAGGACTGTTGTTTTTGTGCCATTTAAAATGGTATGTCTTGTCAGCCTAATTTTAGGTGATGCAAAATAAATACTTAAGTATAGGTATTGTCATGTGGCTTCAATATTGCAAGAAATGCTATCTACCTAAGCCTTTTCAAATTCCAATCCTAGGGAGCAAGGTTTTCTTAATGAGAGCAGTATGTTTCTGGTCATCTTTATAAAAAACCAAACCTGACTAGAGTATGTGTGATTATCAGGTGAGCAAATTCCCTTGCAGAGCTACACTGGAGAAGAGGGTTTATATCAACTCTCAGTCTTCTAGGTCAGACCCTGTTCTCATTTGCTTTTCCATTATTGTATTGTGACTTTCCATTATCCAGTGATGGATGCTTTCTCCCAAATGTTTTATAGTTCTAGCTCTTACGTTTAAGTTGATGATTCATTTTCGTTAACCTTTGTATATTGCGTGATGAAAGGATTCATTCTCTTGCATGTGAATATCCAATTGTCCCAACACACATTTGTTGACTTAAATTGTTCTTTTCCCATTGAATTGCCTTGGCACCCTTGTACAGAAACAATTGACCATAAGTATGAGGATTTATTTCTGGACTCTCAGTCTATTCCATTAATCGATGTGTCCATCTTCATGCCAGTGCCGCACTCTCCTGATCACTGTAGATTTTTAGTAAGTTTTGAAATTGGCAATTGTGAGTCCTCCAACTTTCTTCTTCTTCTTCAAGATTATTTTGGTAATTCTGGATCTCTTGCACTTCCATATCAATTTGAGGATTAGTTTGTCAATTTTTTGCAAAAAACAAAACAAAACAAAACAAAATACAAAGGCAGCTGGGACTTCGGTAGGGATTCTATTTATTGAATATGTTGATCAGTTTGGAGAGTATTGCCATCTCAAAAATATGGTCTTCAGATCCATGAACATGAGATGTTTTTTTTCCATTTGTTTAGAGATTTAATTTCTTCCAACAGCCTTATATGGTTTTTGGCATACAAATCTTGTACTTCTTTTATTAACTTTATTGAGTATTTTATTCTTTCTGATGCTGTTGCAAATGGAATTGTTTCCTTAATTTCATTTTTGAAATGTTGATTACTAGTGTATAAAAATACAATTGATTTTTTATATTGGTCCTATATTCTGCATCTTAACTTAATTTTTTAAAAATATAGGGTCCAGCAGAAGTAATGTCTAGACTTGAAGTTATGATTTTATTACAAAATCATAACCATACGTACTTATGGTTACACAAATAATGCCCCTTTTATGAGCTGGTAATCTATACCAAATCTTTTATTATAAAATCTTAAGCATGTATGGTTATGATTTTGTAGTAAAATCATAACCTCAAGTCTGGACATTACTTCTGCCAGACCCTGTATATTCCTTAGGATTTACTATATGTAAGATTATGTCATCTATGAATAGAGATAGTTTTACTTTCTCCCTTTCAACCTAGATGCCTTTTATTTCTTTTTATTGCCTAATTGTCCTGGCCAAACTGCAGCACAGTGTTTCTTATTGGAGAGTCAGGGCCCCAAAATGCATCTCCATCACTATGATTGAGGCCATGCCATGGAAGATTCAGTGAACAGAGAGGGGCTCTGTGAAACTGATAGTATCACGGTTCCACTTACTATGCTTTTCCATGATAGCATTTCAAAACATCTTATAACAGAAAAATGCTTATTGCTGTCACCCATTTTCCAAGTTATCAATGGAAGTTCTAGTGAAAATATTGGCAAGGGTGTTTTATCTGTAAATAATTTGGAGGGCTGGGCAACAGTGCTGATGTCAAGCCATACGGAGTTGAGTTCACTTGGAAAACTACTGCTAGAATTAGCACTTTGTCAAATGCCAGAAGAAGTCAAATCTAACTCTAAGAACACCAGTCACTATTAATAATTTTATAAGTGGGGTGATCACATGGGGAAATAGACCTCCAAATAGCCAATAGAACACATTTTACTGACCCAGATGGCACATATGCTACCTTTCATGTGTCTGTTTATATGTACGCATAATAATTTTCTGGGTGTGTGCTTTCCCCTCCCACCATACTTGAGAGTAGAGACCTTTTCCCTACCTTTACAAATCCTTAAACCTGGTGTGGTACAGTGCACAGACTGCATGGGCAGTTCATCCTAATTCATGCATGACTGTAGCTAATGACTTTAGCAATTCCCTTACCAGTCATAGTAACAGCCCTCACTTTTCTACTATGCTCTCATTTTCCCTTCTAAACATTTCCCCTAAAATCCATCGCTAGCACCTCAAACACAGTCTGTAGAAAACTGACCTCCCCACTGCTTCTGCTCAGAATTCTCTTTCCCTAAGATTTCCAACTTCTCATGATGACGCCATTATACTTCTTGTCTGTATCCCTTCTCTGTTGCTTCTTTATCTAGTCATGATGAGGTCATCTGTCTGGTTTCTAGCAAATGCGCTCAGACTTCCTTCCCCCTGCATTCTCAGGGCTCTCCACTCATGCAATCTCAGTGGCTGAGATTGTTCAGGTAGCCTCTGTTCATCTGTTTCTTCAATCAATGGTAATTTGTTGCAATACCAGCCTTTAAACCTTGTTTTGATCACATCTCTTTCCTGCTCATACAACCCCATTGCTTGTCAAATCAGCCCAAATTCCATAGCAAGCAAAATTTTCCATAAATTGACCCTAGCATTTCTTTTTCAGCTAGTTTCTTGCTGGGGCCAAGCCTCAGCATCTTCCATTTTTGCTCATTTGCTTTCTTACTGTCAGACCTTCACTTACTTTGTCTCATTAGCTTTGAATGCCTCCCCACTTCAGCATTTATCCTATTGTGTTCTTATAACTGTCCTCAAATGTTGCTTGTTCTTTAAAACCTTTCCTGGTCTTTCCAATTAGTAGTAATCTGTTATGCTTTCTGAACCCCTGTTAAACTTCAGCTTTAGGTTTCTTAGGCACTTGTCACTTTCTAGCTTATCAATTAGTTGTATTTGTAGATGTGTGAGTATCTTAATCTCCTATAAGCTCTTTACAGGGAAGTGGACACTGACTAAATCCACGGCAGAGTATTTTATAGTCACCAGGGTTGACATTGACACTGGAGGGGATCAGACCTTGATCATTTTTCACCTGTGCTTTATATTCTCTTGCATTTATCTCCCAGCCTCCCATTCTTCTCTTTCCAGTTTATTCTTATTGAAGATACTATCCAGAGTCATCTGATCAGGCATTCCCCTTCCTGGTATGCTTGGATGCCACCCCAGGTCCTCAGGACTCACTTTGGTCTCCTTACCCTACCGGCCTCTGTCTCCCCATCCTCCCCACACACAGATTCACAGCCAGGCTCATTGGGCGTCCTGAACATGCCATGTCTGTTCTGAGCATTCTCCATTTCCCAGGTGTCTAGAGGCCCTGGTAACCCCTTGCTATTCTCCAAAATATAAATATTTCTTCTTTAAGCTTATTTCTTACTCTTCCCTTTCACTGCCATCATGATGAGTCCAAATAAACCCAAGTCCTATGCATAGCCTGCATAGTTCTCTGAATTTTGTTTGTTTACACAATTATGCATGGATATGTCTATTCCCCCACCCCCCTGCTGTGAAGTCCCTGAAGAGCAGAGACTCTTTTTATCTTTATAACATCAGCATCTACTTATCTGTCATTCAATAAATGCTCGAATGAATGAAAATAAAATCCAGGAAGGCTTTTTAATTCTAAAGAGGAAA
This sequence comes from Lyroderma lyra, assembly GCA_004026885.1. Taxonomy (NCBI): domain Eukaryota; kingdom Metazoa; phylum Chordata; class Mammalia; order Chiroptera; family Megadermatidae; genus Lyroderma; species Lyroderma lyra. The sequence continues at coordinate 130,808 of PVJL010003290.1, forward strand.
CTGATGAGTGAATCACAAGCAATCAAGCCAACACTGTCTCTTCCTAGCCTCCCGAGAAAGAAAAAGAAAATGTCAAACTGGGTCTACAGAACTTTCTGCATGATGTAATTTTCAACCTACTTCTAGGAAATAATTCCTGATTAAGTGCTTGAGCAATTCTCTGATACTCCTCAGTGATTAAAAACTTCTGGGAAGTTAGGGGTGTCTATTCACTGACTGACTAACCTAATAATCTTTAACACGACTTGTTCTCTTTCTTATTGTCAGTCTTTCCTTGCACATAGCTTGAAATAAAACTTTAACACATGTTTGTAAACCATTATTCTGGAAATTTTTTTTTCATCTAAAGATTATTTTTCTGGGCCGTCCGACTTTCACAGCAACTTATATGCAAAAGTACTATCTTGTTCATTCTCTCCTTCACTCTCTATTCCTCTCCCAGCCCTCCCTGTCCGTACAAGGTGGCGCATGCTGAGTCTGGAAGGATAGATGGTGGCATCATGTGAAAGAGCAGGAAACAAATGGTATGCATGGAAGTGGGAGCCTCATGCAGTTACAAATAACAACAGAGGAAGTGAGAATTAGAGAATATCCTTGGAGGAGCTGAGACCAACTGATTGGCAGGGCTTGGACATGGAGCAGCTTGTGGACTTGCTAAGGAGCTTGAATTTTATACATATACTAGGTGATGAAATTGACCTTAACCAGTCTTCTCTGAAATTCAGAAAAGTGTATTACTGCATGTAATAGAAGAAGTAAACAATATGTTTTTATCAGTAAAAATAGGCTAGGATATGCTGCAGGCACAAACAATCCCCAAATTTCAGTGACTTAGAACATTCAGGATTTATTTCTTGCTCATACCATGTGTTCAACAAGGAGAGTGAAGGATCTGCCTCACATGATTATCACTCAGGACTCAGGATAACTGAGGCTTCCCCCTTTTATGATTTTGTTACCCAGGGTTTGTTGCAACCAAGAAGAGAAGACAGAGAAGTATACAGCAGCAATTAGGCCATTAATAAGAGGCAAATGATTCTTCTTGGAAGTGACAAACTTCCCACATTTATTTCATTGGCTTAAGAGGATTGCAGAATCACACTCAATTTTAAGGAGGGCAGAAAAACATAATCTTTTCATATTCCTGGAAAGAGAGTAGCACCTGAAATATTTCTGAATATTAGAAATTTCTAATTTTAGATGGGGCCACCTCATAGCAAACATGGTACAAAGGCAGAATAGTCACTTCAGATTTTGGAGGGTATTCTAGATGATGGTAGAAAAAGGAACTCAATTGATTGGTACATCCACATATAAGAAGGGATTTAGGACGTCAGAATAGGGGTAGAATGAAAAGCGTAGTAGACCCTCTCTCCAGTGAAACCATTTAACTGATAAAAATAACAACCATTTAAAGACTCTGGAATTTGTCCTAAGAGCATATAGCAATTAGAATAATGTTTTTTCTTTTCAACAAAATCTGTGTCTCAGTGAGAACATCAAGAGTTGGTAGCATGTGAGCCATGACCTGTTCTCATGCCCCTTCCCCCAGCTCCATGTGATCTAGCAGGGCATGGCTAGGAAGATGGGGCCACAGCACTGTTTGTAATAGCCCCGAAGTGGAAAAAATCCAGTATTGATCAACTGATGAATGGATTAATGTAGTATATTCGTGTAACAGAATATTGTTAGGCAACAGAAAGAAATGAAGTATTGAAATATGCAACAACATAGATGAATCTTAAAAACACTATACAAAGTAAAATCAGTCCCAAAAGACCACATAGTGTATGGCTTAATGTGTTTGGAACTTCCAAAATAGGCCATTCCGTAGAGATGAAGAGTATATGTTGGCTGCCTAGAGCTGAGGAAGTGTGGTGAGAATGGTGAGTGACTGTGCCCAGTTTCCCAGGGCCTCTGTAAGAAAGTGCCACAGACAGGGTGGCTGAAAACAACAGAAAATTATTATCTCACTGTTCTGGAATCTACAGTTTCAAAGTCAAGGAGTCGGTAGGGCCGTACTCCCTCCAAAGCCTCTAGGAGAGGGTCTTTCTTTGCCCCATCCAGCTTCTGGTGGCCCCAAGTGTTCCTTCACTTATGGCCGCAGAACTCCAACTTGAGTGTCCACCTTCCCTCTGGGTCTGTGTCTGGACTCCCATAGCATTCTCCTCTCTGTGGGTGTCTGTCCAGATTTTTCTTCTCTTATGAGGATACTAGTCTAATGTACAGATTTATCTCCTCATTTTAATTTGATTACACCTGCAGAGATCTTATCTCCAAATAAAGTCATATTCACATATACCATTCACAGGGTTAATAATATTTCAACGTATACTTTGGGAGACAGAGTTCAACCCATAACAGACTTCTAATGGGTATGGGGTGCGGTGGGAGGAGTTGCGGAGGGGATGATACAATTGTTGTATAATTGATTATGGTGATGGTTGCATAACTCCTTGGCAATTCTAAAAACCATTGATTGTATGTTTTCAATGGATTAACTGTATGGTATGTGAATTATACCTGAATAAAGTTGGTTTAAAATGAAAGAGAAGTAAAGACATTCCCAAATTAATAAAGAAAAAACTAGGAGAATTCGTGGCTAACAGGACTTTCTTAAAATAAATACTAAAGGAAGTTCTTTAGGCTGAAATGTAGGGATGGACAGTAATTCAAATACACACACACACACACACACACACGGAAAACAGAGTTCCAGTAAAGGTAATTATGTAGGTAATCAGAAAAGACAATTTAATTATATATTTGTTTTTCTTTCCTTCTTTTTTTCTTTTCTTTTCTTTCTTTCTTTCTTTCTTTTTCTTTTTTTTTTTTTTTTGGCTGATCCAAAAAGCAATTGTGTAGAAGAGAAGAATCCACACATGCACTGTCACCCCATGAAGCCAGAATGACCCCAGTGCTTCTCATGAATTTTAGACATTCACTTAAACTGGTTCTGTCCAGCTTCCAAGATTCTCTGTGATTCTGAGACTTCCTGCCCTTATTCAGGGCTCACAGAGTATTGGCCTATTGAATTGGGCATTGTTCTACCACCACTCCTCCTGCAATGGAAACCAAAAAATTATTATTGAGTAGAATGACCAGACTTACCATTTTAAATGAGACAGAACACAATGGTACTGTCCTGTTTCAAAAGGTACATATGATCTGTCTAGTCTCACCAGGCTAAATTCAGGGTGTCCGTAGGCTGACCATACGTACCATTTGAAGTGAGACAGTGCCGTTGTTTTCTGTTTAAAATGGTACATCTAGTCAGCCTGTTTTTAAGACATTTCTAGTTACTTTTGACATTGGTGAAGAGCTACATATGTTCTCTGCTGAAGGAAAACAAAACTTATCTGAAAGCTAATCACACTTTCTAAATGACAGAAATGTTTGGCTGGAGTTAAAAACTAAAGGTTAAGGATAAAGGTCCATTTTTTCTATTTTAATCCCCTTGGCCGTCTTCCTGCCCGGTGACACACAGGGAGATTTTCTAAAGCAAAGGTCAGCATCTGTCTTAGTAGAACTGACTAGTCCACCTATAATGCAACCTTCTTTTTTTTTAATGACATTAACTGATTCCAAACTGTTTCATGAGCAGCCCTGGGTCTTGGGTGTCTTTTGTAGAGAATTATTACCAGTGGTGCCCAAATTGTGGCAGCTGTTTTCGATGTATTGTTGCTGTGCCTGATTATGATGGGGATCCACAGCATCTTTTCTCATCCAGAGAGCAAATGAATCTATGTAAGTTTATGATTCCCTTATTCTATTGACATTTGCTCTAAGATCTAAAGGGAAGTGAATAGAACTCTGTATTCTAAAATGATACAATTTGTATTAGCAGTAGAGGCTGAAGGTAAGACCTTGGTCTTCTAAACTCTACTCTCCTACTCTGTGCTTCCAAATCCAAGTTATATAATACCCTGGAGTTGTTGCCACCAGAGGGCCATTGCGGGGGGATGAGGCTGAAGTCACTACTGAGTGACTTCAAGAGGGAACTTCCATGGGTCCCTCTACCGGGAGAGCAGCCATGTGCTGGAGGGACCATTGGAGCCCAGCAGGGAGGCCCAAGGATGGCAGATCTGGTGGAGGAGTTGGTGGTTGAGTGACTCCTGGGGGAACTTTGAAGCTGCCTTTTCTCCCTGAATCCTGAAAGGCTCTGAGAGGCTGCAGTAAGAAGGAGCCAAGTTTTTCCTAACCAAAGTTGGGAGCAAAGGTTAGGGGACCTCTAGAGAGAGTTTATTCAGCTATTTCATGAGGGAACCGACAGCAAGAGCCCCTACACCTTTCTCTGCATGAGGACTCCTCCATTACCGGTACTCTGGTGACCAGACCCGGTGCAGGTAGGCTTGCAGAGAAGAAGTTGCCCACCTAAGAGGCACAGCTGCCCGTAAACTTGCCTGAGCACATGCCCAGAGCAGGAGAGTTGTAAATCAAGGTGTTAGAACGTTTGCCATGTTCTATGCCTCTCTCCTATCTTCTAATAGTCCCCAGCAATCCTTATCATTCCTTGGCTTCAGGACACGTCACTCCAATCTCTGTCTCCATCTTCACACCACCTTTTCCCCTGTATCTCAGAGTTTTCTTCTCTGTCTCTTATAAGGACACCTCACTGGATTTAGGGCCACACTAATCCTGTATGATCTTATCTCAATCTTAACCTGAATGACATCTGCAAAGACACCTAGTTCCAAATAAAGCCACATGCTGAGGTCGATACAAATTTGGTGGAAACACTATTCAACTCAGTGGAGTTTGGAAAAGCTTCCTGACAGGTTTGTAGGGTGGGAAAACCAAGCAGTGAAAGAAATGAACTTGCTCAGTAGAGGTGCAGGGAGCACCCCTTGTACAGAGAAGTGGGTGCTACAGGAGTCTCTCCCTATGAGTCATTGGTGGCCTCCTGGGACCACAGACATCTCAGTGGGCATGTCCCCTGAGCCCCAGCACTGCAAGATGGGAGAAAGGGCGGAGCGTGGAGATGCCAGTAGAGGGCAACTGTGAGATGCCGGGAGGACACAAAGGCACTTCGTGGTTTGTACATGTAAGCAGGGGAGTTTGGGTTTGAATAAGACACGTTTTTATGCTTGGCTACTGAGAAGCTGATTTGACATTTGGGAGAAAAAAATGAGTGAATATTTTTGGGATCAGGCATTGTTAATATTCTATAAGCAGCAGGAGAAATCATGGGCTCAGCCTCCCTTGCAGGTTGGGTTGGTGGAGGAGGGCACCAGAAAAAGTGAGTGGGACCGTGGAGATGAGGGGCTAAGAGTTGTGAGGTTTCCTCTGGCAGGAGATGGGGGGTGGGGCCATCTGTGGGGGGTGGCAGCCATGTAGGGACACATCATGGAGGCAGGGAAGGCCATAGGTTTGCACCCAGAAGAAGAAAAGAACACATACATGGAGGCAAATAGTAGGAGGTGAGGCCAGACATCACTGTGACTGAATTCTGCAGGCAGGAGATCACCCAGGGCCTGACAGGTTTGTGCTGCATTGTAGGCATCTCTTAGTAAGACAAGCCCTCTGTTCCTTACTTTCTCTTTTCTTAAATTATAAAATATACACAACATGCAATTTATCAATAAGCCATTTTTAAGTGCACATCTCAGTGAAGTACATTGATATTGTGTGTGTTCCTTCTTGTCATGGGAGGGATAGAGGGTGATCGGGAGGGAGTACTTAATGCTGGTAGCAGAAGGAGTCCCATGAGGAGATGGGCCTGGATGGAGTCTTGGGTGATGGGAGAGAAAAGTTGATCCTCTCCAGTTTGTGACAAAAGGAGCTTTTATTCAGTTAAGTGGACTTTCTGGAACACTGGGAAGCAAAGCAGAGACATCATTCAGGAACAACTGGGCACTGGTTTCTGCCTTCTCCCCTTGAGGAGGTCACCTTGCTGATGCCACATTTGCTTTGGAAGCCAGGGAAAGAGGTCCTAGTGTTGATAAATGCGCCCTGATACAGAAGCACCCAAATTTCTTTAGTGTCTTTACTATGGTAAAACACAACAGTAAATTGAAAAGATACATTAGCACAAATGCTCTTCAGATGCATGAGACATTCTCATACTAAAAGAGTATTTGTTATATATCTGAAAATCATACTTAACTGGATGTCTTCAATTTTTGTTTGGTAATCATATTCTGATTAAACTTTGCTCTCAGGGCTAAGTCATCCAGAACTTAGTTGTAGTGGTGTCTCCTTCCACCAGTTCATGATCCAATGGAAACACCGCAGACTCACACACTTGATAAGCCCATCCCCAGCCCGTCACTCTGCTCTGTCCAAAGTGTGACCAGAACAAAGCACCCACAGCTCCTGCATAACCCTCAGGCCACGTTGAGTTCCTAGGAGACCCCTTCGCTGTGCACTTGGACTTGGTGTTGCCTACAGGGAAGTGGGTAATGATGGCGGGAGGACAATATGGGCCAGCAGTTGCATCCCCTCCACAGTCCCATCTAGAGAGAGCCCAGGACATATGCCCTAAGATTGCAGGGTGGGCATGACTGATTTCACTCAGCGTAATACTTTCTAGGTCCATCTATGTTGTTGAAAATGGCAATATTTTATTTTTGTTTGTTTGTTTCTTTGTTGCTTTTGATTTATGTCAATAATCTAACTAAATTTCTCCATCCATTTCCCTTATTTTACCCACTCTCCCATCCCTCCTCCCATCTTAAAGAAGTCCCTCTAACATTCTTTGTAGTAGTGATTAGGTGGTGATACATTTCTTTAGCTTTTTATTATCTGAGAAGATCTTTGTATACAGCAAGGCTAACATTCAAAATTGAAGATTTCATTATTTTTTTCGGGCTAATGTTCCATTGTATATACAGGGTCTGGCAGAAGTAACATCGGGCCATGTACATGAATGTCTCACTTGAGAGGGACAGCAATTTGAACATTTCACCTAAAATGTCATATATAGTGTGCTTGAGTGTGATACTGTTATATTACAGAATTAGATGCTTGTGATTTTGTAATAAAAGATTTGGTGTAGATGACCAGCTCATATAAAAGGGATGTTATTTGTGCCAGATCCTGTTATGCACCACATCTTTTTACCCATTCATCTATCAGTGGACACTCAGGTTATCTCCGGATTTTGGCTATTGCAAGTAATGTTGCAATGAACATAGGGCTGCGTGTATCTTTTGGAATTGATGTTTTGGGTTTCTTTGAATATATTCAATAATACTGTAATTACATATAGTATCAGATGAGTAAGAGATTTATCAGGGTGATCACTTCATACGGAATATAAATGTCTAATCACTATGTTGTACACCTCAACTAATATTGTATGTCAACTGTAACTGAAAAAAAATTTTAATTATTTTTGAAAAGATTATAGGGTGTGGGGTGCTAGAATAGCCAGCCTCCTGCAGAACCAAGGATAAAGGAGGCCTCAGGAACCTGAGGTGCCCTACTCCCCTAATGCTGCTCTCAGGCAGACGTGCCTGCAGATTCTCATTGCAAAAGGAAAACAGCCACCTAATATGCATCCAGGATTAAAGCCACCATTTTGGAAGCACATCATTAAAGCAAGCTGTGACCCAAATATTTTTTGTGGTGTGCTGAAGAATTTTTCAAGCTATTGAAAAGAATGGCAAAAGCGAAACACACACACACACACACACACACACACACACACAGAGTTAAGGAGGAAAAAACCCAGAGCAAGGAACATTGTTGGATGATTCTCTGGAAGTTGTGTGGCATTTTATTTTCAGAAAGATAAACTTCAATGTGGAAGGCGAATTAGTGCAGCATCCTTGGAGCATGATTTGGAAAGGTGGTGAGGTGGGCTGAGTGTGTCTGTAGGCGAGACGGATGTGCATTTGAAATGAAAGGCATAGCAATGAGAAGCATGGGCACCTGAAATTTGGTGTTAAATTCTATGTAAAGAGTAAGACAAGCTCACGCAGTTCCTTGTACACAATGTCTGCCTGCTTTGGGTTTTTTTCACAGGACCCTGCTTTGGGTCCTGCCTGTTAGCTGGCAATCAGAATGCCTAGGACGTAATATGGACTGCGTAGAGACATGGGCAGTTGGGCTCAGTTCCCTTACCAATCCTTTGCTGTGTGACTAGTAGAAGCAACTTAACCCCTCTTGCCATTTGTATACACTTCAAGGGACATGCCAATAAAGTTTGAATTTATAGGCCACTGTCGTCCGAGTGGTTAACATTCTACTAGCCTTAAAAGTTTCAGTAAACAACCAAGACACGCCTTCCTCTGAACTCTAACTCTCCATCTCTTACTCTCATTTTTTCTCTCAGTGTGGGAATGTGTGGGTCCTTACCCAGACATTATTTTTTTCCAGATATTATTAGCAATGAGATGGATGGACATTGAGGCAAAATCCAGACCGTGTGATTCTGGATGAAATTTGATACATGTGGGGTATAAAAAGCAAGGACCATGAGAGCCTTGCTGGTATCATTAGAGTTGCAGTCAGGGAAGGTGTCAGTAGGTGGTGCCATGAGACAGAGTGGTGTAGTGCCACACGCCCGGCTTGCCCCCGTCAGGGCTGCTTATGGACCTATGTAAGTATGTGAACTAATTAGTGATGCTTACTAGTCTATAAACATCACACTGATATTGAGATTTTTATAAACCACCAATAACAATTATTAACTGATTTTAAGGCCTTTATGATATGAATGATATCATTTAGAGGAAGGGTTAACAACTACATGGACTGCCATCAATGGTGTGCCTTCAGAACGTGCATTGCTAACTCTGGTTTTCCATATTCTGTTTTAAGAAAACCATATTGTACTTCCCAGATGCATGGTGTATAGCTGAAAGTCTTCTATATAGAAACAGTCATGTCACCGTTGGGCTTGGTGTCAGAGGCTCTCTTGTACCTGTTTGCCATTCACCATGGGAAAAGCTTACTAATTTCTAAGCCCTTCTGGCCCTCATGTGTGATGGTATCTTTCTAGTCTGAAGGGTTTGGCAGGCAGGCACTATCCCCATCCCTTCCTCCCTGTAAAATACAAGGGGGACCCCTCAAAATTTGAATTAATTTATAAATAATTGTGTACTTATTCTTACATTCTTACATCTATCAAGATGCTTTTTCCACTGCTCAAAACAGTTTTTGAACTTTTTCGTTTTGATTCCTTTTAGTGCTTCTGCTATTTTTTTGTTTGTTTGGTTTGGTTTGGTTTTTGTTTTTCTTCACCTCTCCCACATTGGTAAAACGTTTTCTTGTGAGGAATTTTTTCGTCTGGGAAAACAAACAATAAAAAAGTCACTTGGGGTGAGATCCAGTGGTGAAGAAGGAGGGTGGGGCACAGGGGCCATTCAGCACCATATGGGCAGGTGTGTTGTCATGTCTCACGTCGTTTGTGTAAATCACCCATCGTGAAATGGGCAAACATGTCGAAAGGGTCTCAAAAAAAAATTAACTGAAGCTGAACGCAGCCTCTCACAACAACCAGCCAGTACACTGTTGCAGATGGGCTCCTAGAACGCTCACCTAGCGGGGTAAGGCTGTACTACAAGAGGCCCGCCCTTCAAGAGATAATTCTTGGGTTGATTTTCTTTTCGGTCTGCTCCCCTCTCCTCCCACGAATAAATGTTTTAAAACCAGTTGAGCATGATGATTAGCTGCCTGGGGTCAGCCATACCAGAGCTTGAAGGGCTGCTCTACCCCCTCTACCTCTTCCTTCCAAGCCTCAGTTTCCTCATCTATTAAATCAGGACGTTCAAAGGATCCGATTTCATAGGATTGTTGTTAATGAGCAAATGAGACCATGTTTACGGAATGTGATCACATAATAATGACTCAGTTTATACTAACTGCTATTATTATTTGTTCATTTCTATTTATGCCCTATTTCTTGGAAGGTACTTATGAAAACATCTAACTTGAAAACACTCAGTGCCAGAAAAAAGTGAGTCCTGTGGCTTGAGTAGAACACAGTTAGTACCGAATAGGGGAACTCATAAACTTCTGCTGAATTAATTAGACCTAGCCACATGCAGTTATGTGTGGCTTAACTACAGTGACCCACTCTGAGAAATGCGTTGTTAAGTGATTTCCTCATTGTGCGGGTGTCAGAGTGCACTGACACAAGCCTAGATGTCACAGCCGACTGCACACCCACTCCACATAGTATAGCCAACTGCCCTAAGTGACAAACCTGTGTGGCATGTTACTGTACTGAATACTGTGGGCAATTGTAAGACAATGGTATTTGTGTACCTAAACATACCTAACCATAGAAAAGGTACAGTAAACAGACAGTATAAAAATTAGGAATTGTATATACCCGCAGAGAGCACTTACTGTAAATGGAGCTGGCGGGACTAGAAGTTGTCCAGGTGAGTCAGTGAGTGAGTGGTGTGTGAGTGTGTAGGCCTGACACCACACCATACAATACCGTAGACTTTATAAACATGGCACATTCAGGCCACACTGAACTTCTACGACAGCACAAGATTAAATCAAGCACGAGGGAAAATGATGCAACCGAGAGACTCAGTAAACACGGGACATATGAAGCTGCTGCCTGCAGGACACAGCACACTGTTTTACAGCAAACATTTTTTATGAGTAGAAAGAGTACATCCGAAAATAAAGATGAAAAGTATAGTAGAGTAACTACATAAGCCACTAACACAGTTGTTTGTTATCATCATCAAGTATCATGGACTGTGCACTGTTGCATGTGCTGTACTTTTATAGTCGGGCAGGGCAGTAGGTTTATTTCCATCAGCATCACCACAAACGTGAATAATGGCACCGTGCTATGATGTTATGACAGCCACACTGTCACTAGGCAATAGGAAGTTTTCACCTCCATTATAATCTTGTGGTATGTTGCTCTGTGATTCGTTGAACATTGTTATGTGGTGTATGGCTGTATTTGTTTCTGAGTGTCCCACCAGCTAAAGTGAACAGAAAATGATTTTCATGTAATATGATTCTTGTGAACCACAAGGAAAAACCTACCACTCTGTCAAGGAAGCATAGTTATTTTTAGTTCTTAATTCCAAAAATAAAAATATCTTATGTGGGATGTCATATCGCAAATACTAACTGATGTCAGATACAGTACCCTCCACAGCAGCCCTATGTGAAGTATCATAGGAACTCCTTTATTGTAAGCCAAGGGAAAAGTAAAAGATAGTTATGCTCCCTAGAGCTATGAAAAAGACCAGGTGGTAGGCAGAATTCCCAAATGGACCCCAAGATTCACACCCCTGGTGTACTTGCCCCATATATTATCCTCCCCTTGAGTGTGGGCAGCACCATGATGGATGTCATTCTTATGATTAGGTGATGTGCTAAGGCAAAGGTGAAAGGGGTTTCTAGATGTAAAGTCCCTAATCAGTTGACTTTAAGTTAATTATTCTGGGTGGCTGACCTAATCAGCCCATTTAAAGAAAAGCTAGAGGTAGGAAGATTCTCTTGCTAATCTTGACGAAGTAGCTGCCATATCATGAGAGGGCCACGTGGCTGGGGTCTGAGGGCAGTCTTTGAGAGCCAAGAGTGACTTTCAGGTGACAGCCAACAAGACAGCTAGGACCTTAGTCCCACAGTCACGAGGAACTGAATTCTGCCAACAATCTAAAGGTGCTTAGAAGAGAATGCTGAGCTCCAGATGACAACACAGCTCAGAAAATACCTTGATGACAGGTTTGTGAGTACCCAAGCAGATTAATTCGCTTGCACCTTGCATAGGCTTCTGTCCCACAAAAACTGTGAGATAATAAAGGCAGGTTGTTTTTAAAATACTAAGTTAATAGCAGTTTGTCGCACAGCAATGGAAAACTAATACAGACAATATGGGTGAAGTCCACAGCCTTTGGATAGAGTCAGAAATAGAGCCCAGAACATCTAGGGCATTTCCCAAACTAAATTTAATATAACATGAATACAGGGAGATGTTAATGAATGTGCCAGGAAGAAAGGACAACTTTTATGGCAGACCATACCAGCTTACATTAGAGAAAAAGACTGTCCTACTGGTGGGGCAAGGAGTCAGGTGTTTTGGTTGTAATCAACAGAAATAAGCTGCATAATGCCTGCAGAAGAGAGTTTACCGAAAGGCTATAATGTAAGTTGGGGAATCAAGGAGAAGGCTCAAGAAATCTTGGAATGAATAGGAAACTAGAAACTCCTGAGGTCTCACTCCCAACAAAAACCCCTTATGACTCCATTGCCATCAAAATAAAAGAATTTCATTGGTCCCTTTCCCCATCCCCATATTACTGCATAACTCTACTTGGAGTTCTCAGTCTCAGCAAAGTGTGAGCAGCCTGACATTCAGCCACAGGAGAGAGGACACCTGAATTAACAGACCTGCCACAATCCACAAGCCCATTCCCCCAAGGCCCGTTGTAACCAGGAGGAGGGAGAATGGATGGCAGACCACCCAAAAGCAAACGGCGTCCACAAAAGTAGAAGGAGCTTGTGAATGTGGAGTGTTACCTGAGTACTCTCTCTGTCTGAGTGATAGAGGAAAGGGGAAATCACTTATAAGAAAAGGTGAAGAATTGGGAGCCCCTAAACTCCAAAGCTTCAGGAAAGATGGAGGGTTGAGGAAGTAAGATAAAAGTGGGAGTAGGGGTGGAACTGCTGAGATGGTAGAAGGCCAGGAAATGTGATCATTCCTTGTGAAGGCCAAGATTTTGAACAGATTGGATGCTCTACGTCAGGGATAGAGAGCATGAGCTTTGTAACTGTGCAAATGAGAATAGATACTGAACCGTGAAGGTTTAACCCTGAGGAATTAGCAGAAATTACAGAAGATCTGACTTCACAAGCTATGGAATCATCTGGGGTCTGGGCCAGTTAGAGTCTGTGAGAAAATGCGGCCCCATCTGCTGCTTAAGCTACGTGAGTCCGGTAAGTCGTATATCCTAAATCCCCTCTCTGCAAACTCCTAATAAGATTACCATATTAAAGCTTGTGTGCTCTGTTTGGGCATCACTACTTAATTTTGTTCTATTTGTCATGGTTGCTACAAGCATATTATGGCTGTTTGCTCAGTTCAGTAAGTTATCACTAAATGATGCATTTACTGAAGGAGCCCTGTTGTAGTTCCAGGGTTTATTTTCTATTATCCTTTGTGCATTCTCATTCTAAGTGCCTGAATGTTTAAGAATTTAGTGTACACACTTACACTTTTCATCAACTGAGGTATCCTGTTAATATACCTTGCTCCTTGATTTAATATATTTTATCAGTATTGACTCTATGTAAATATTTTCATATAACACTCATTTATTCATTCAAACAGTAGTGATGTGTCAGCTACCATTCTAAATACTAGGAGCATATCACTGAAGAAAAGAGACTAAGATCCCTGGCCCCTAGGGGTACATGCCCTGCACATGCACATATGTGCACACACACACGGGTGTGCGCGCGCGCGCGCACACACACACACATATACACACACAACTCTGAGAAGTCCTCCAGTAAAAAAAAAAAACTGTTTTAGACCTTATCCTAAACTTATTTGAACAAAGAATATTATTTTTAATATGCAGTAGACTCTCAGTTAACTAGCAACCATGAGGATTGGTGGATACCAGATAAATGTGCGTAGACTCTTCATTAACCCACACTCAAGCAACTGGCAAAATGTTGCCAGTTGCTTGAGTTCTGGTGAACAGAGTCACCATACTTGAAACATTTTGTAGAGTCCTTTTTTAATAGTAGCACACTCTGAGAAATGCTCACAAAGACATAGATGGACTATATGTACTTCAGAAAAAAACCCATAAATGTCATTTGTTTCAACATTTGATAAGAGTCAGATGGCAGAGAGTTTACTGATAAATCTGATAAATTCTCCTCCACTGTCTGGAATGAAGGTATTCTTTGTTGTTACTTAACACATTTCCCATTTAAAAAGAAAATGGTAGCTCCCTGCCACATTAATTTAATTTTACATAAACACACTCTTTGAGGCTGAAGCAAATCTGACTGGTTTTCAATGTGAAAGTAAATTATAAAAGCTGTTCTTGGAGTTATTTCTAAACAGAATTTGTCTCTAGTCCTGATGCAACAGAAATGTACGAGGGCTGTCCGGAAAAAAATGCAGCCATAAACGCCTCTATTTTTCATATTACATGGCTGGATACTTTCTGGACAGCCCTCGTATATGATGATGAGTATTTACTAATTTTTTTCATGCATAGGAATGCTACATTTTCTAGGATTTGACATTTTCAGCCATCGAGATTTACTATATTTTGTTACTGGAAATACCGCTACTAACAATAGAATGCTATAACTAGAATGATGTCATTTGTTTTCAACGACCATTGATATACTAGAGCGATGTGAAGATGATAATAACAGCAGGGTATTTCATGGCAAACTTCGGAGGTAAGGTTAGGACTGTAATACGTGAGTTACCTTGGGGCAAACGCTCCGCTGGTGAGTATCTCAGGGTAAACAGGAAAAGGGTTAAAGGGAAATTCATACGCTTCACATGTCCAATGAGTAGGTGGCTTCAGTGAATCCTGAGGTCTTATCTGAGAATGTGACTTGACTAGATACCGACCCCACATCTGCTGACAGGACAAGAATGTTGCTAAGGGATTCTGGATCAAACAGTGTTGCAATCAGATGTGTACTGCGTTTAGTGTCTTACTGGATTGTGACTCTCTTAAGTCAGGCTCTGTGGACTTATATCCACCTCCCCAGGGAACCAGCATGACCAAGCAAGCAGTAAGCACACAGCCCACTCTATTAGATTCTGGGAACTTTAAAACACATTTGCTTTGGATGACTCATATATGCATTGAGAACCACTGATAATCGCAAATGGAAAAGTATAAATTATTAAACAGCAAAGTAATGTAACACTTTTCCTCAAAAATTTTTTGAAAAGTATCAGTTCATTAAAAATTTATGACAAGTTTTGCTGCACCCAGCCTAACTTAGCCAGATGCCACAAAATCATTCCCGTCCCAGCACCAGACTCGGCTGCAAATGCCCCAAAGCAAATGTGTGGAGATCACATCCAGTTCTTCACACAAACACCTAGTACTCATCACCTAGACATGCTTAGCTAATTGCTTGGTCAGGATTTTTTGACAGAGAGTATGAAACTTGGTTACATGTCTGTACAGTTTTGAGACTCTTGAGTAGAGAGGCATTTTGCACTGATCTCAACAGTTACTTACTTACCTGGTTATTGCAAAGAACTGCCCTCTACTGTGCAGAAGAGGGGCGGAATGGCTTTGCGAATAGTGGCACACTCCCCCTGAGGTGGAACAACCTGAGGCCCAGAGCTCTCAGGGTTACTGATGGGTGTGTGATGACAGAGGGAAAACAATTTGGGGTGATGGCACCTGTGATGCTGTCTCCCTGGTTATTTTGAGGATGTATAAGACACTGGAGAGAGATCAGTTGACACATTGGTTGTGCTGATTATTTTTAGGGCCAACACAGAAATGTCTTGACCCTGGGTACCTGGGGCAGAAACAGGCCCTCATCCTTTGTGGTTCTATGCTCTGTGCTCCTTGCACTTTAATGATGACAATCCCTTACATCCACAACTGGGTCTAATTCATTCATCCTCCCTCGTAATAGTAATGCTTTGAGGCTCTCCAGCAAGAGTAGTTATGGTGGATATGTCTTCTTTCTACTTTGAAAGAAGGGTTTCCACAAGACCAACAGTTTATAAAGCCTAATAATGAAGGAATACATTCTTCAGCACTATGGACTGTCAATGGTGGAAAGATCACCCACCATATCCCACCTCACTTTACCAATGAGGGAACCGAGGCCCCAGGGTCCAGCGGATTTACCCAAAGCTCCTATTGGTGGATGAGCTGAAATTACATCCCAAGTTTCTCCAGGCCTGAAGGAAGCTTCTTTGGCACATGTACTTTCTCCATAAGGCTCGTCCCAGCCTTCTTGAGCTTAGAAACACTAGACAGCATTTCAGCCCTGCACTAGGGGCCATTATAAAAAGCAAAATCACCAGGAAAAAGCATGAAAATGCCAAAAGCATGGCACTCAATAGACCATGAAAAGGACACTTGTTTACAGGAAAAGAGCTGAAGTGACAAGGCAGAGCCTCTCCCTGTTGCATCTCAGCGGGGAATGCGGGCATCAGGCAATGCACATTTTTTGTTGCTGTGTGCGTGCCTGCAAATGGCTGTGAAAGTGCTGTGAGTTTTGATTTGGGGGCTACAAGTAAATGTTAGCTAGTCAGTGAGTTTGCAAACAGGGAGTCCATAAATGAGGACCAACTGCTTGTCCTCCTATTCCGAGTAAGTGAATGAGGGCCACCATCCATTGGGAGTTCACTGGGTGCCAGGCACCATGCTGAGTACTTTATACCTATTTGCTGGGCTGCCCGTGGCCCTGTGAACTGAAATGTTTGGAGAGGTGAAGAGTACCTCTTCTTGCCTTGGTGTATCCTATCTTGTAAACCAGGATGCAAGACCAGTGAGTGTGAAGAATCCTGAGTGGAGATAGAAAGGGCAATTCATTTAGTTGGACTAGATGACAACCAGAATTCAAAAATTCCAAAATCCTGCCATCCCTGAGACAAATGCCTTCTTAGGATGCAAAGGTCACAGAATATCAAATGTCCCTCTGCCCAAACCCAGCTTACAGTTTGTCCAGGACCACTCCTCCTGCTGATTTTTCATGTTCTCTGCTATTCCTAATGAGGGGGTGTCTGAATCACTATAAGGCACACACATGGAATGTTTGGAATTGAACCGGGCCGAGGATGGCCTTTAATGAGAGAGACATCCAGATAAGGCTCTGGCTCAGGGCCATTGGAACTTTATTTCTTAATGTTTGTCCTTCAGCTCAGCTTTGGATGTACCTGTCCAGCTGGTGTTACTGCACTAACTCTTGAATCTAGTATTTCTTTGTCTTTGCATTTGTTTGAATCGAAAACATGTTTTACAGAGGTAGATGAGAGGATTTTATTGAGGTTGCCTTGAAGTGCCCCCCAACCCCTCCATAGCTTCTCTTGAACACCAACAGTGCCCCAGGAAGAACAGAGGGACCTTCTGCCTTCCGCAGGGCCAATCTGCTGCTTGGCGTTCAGGGTCTCTGAAAACATCTGGCTTCGGCCTCCACCTGGTGGTACAGCATAAACTGTATAAAAACAAATAATGTAATATTACACCTTAGAAAATGAGGACATAATTTTAAAAATGGACTACTTAAGGAAGCAATGAAGAAAGAAGGAAATGGGAGCATCCTCAAAATTTTGTGAGGAGTCTGAGTCAGAAATAATTCCAGCTTTTTCCACTGGATAGTTTTTTGTTAATTAATTTTATTGGATGGGCTTTGGCTAGGAAAATGAGGTTTCAAGTGGACAATTCTATAACATACCATCTATGAGTTGCCGTATGTGTTCACCACCCAGTTCTCCTTCCACCACCAGATATTTGACTGCCCCTCCCACCCCCACCCCCTCCCGCCTTACCCTCTGATAACCATTGAACTATTGTCTATGTCTACAAGTTTCTCTTTCTTGGTTTGTTTGTGTTCTTTTGTTGCTTCCAGTTTTATATTGCACAGCACATATGAGTGAAGTCATATGGTTCTTGACATTTTTGTCTGACTTTTTCACTCAGCACGATGATATCAAGATCCATCCATGTTGTTGCAAATGGGTGTTTTTATTTAATTTTACTATATGTTTTGAGTCTCAGGGCAGGTCCACCATCCATGTCAGTTCTTGGCATTTCCCTTTGAAAATTCTGAAGATTTGGGGAGATTTACTTGAGTGGAATTCTCTTGTTTTTTACACTATTGTATATATATATTTTAGGGGAATCTTTCACCATGCTCTGTACTCCTCTTACCATCACCCCCGTAAAGACTGAACACAAGCATAAAGACAAAGTTTTGTCACAGCCAGAGTCTTGTACCTAACTTTGTGAATGGAAAAGAGTGATTACATTCCCACTGCTTCAGTGGTGAGTGAGTTAAGGTTACAGAAGTTTTCTGCTTGGACACACTTAATTAGAAATTATTCATCTATGCCAGGGCTGGGCAAACACGGTCTGTAAAGTGTCAGAGTAAAAATTCTAGGCTTTGTGGACCATCCATTGTAGCAGTTGGGCACTGCTATTGTAGTTGTGAAATCAGCCGGACGGAATGGCAGGGTGTGGCTATGTCCCAGTAGAAAGTAACTTACAAAGACAGGCAGTAGGCTGGATTTGGCCTACGGCTGTAGTCTATCCTGATCCACACAGAAGCACACATACACACCACATGCACCTTAGAGGTCACTGTGGTGAGCAGACTTTGAGAATCTGTCAGTGGCAGAGACAATGCTAGGTGTTCACCAAATCCTGGTCCACTTTCCACCTGAGCAAAGGAAGGCCACATTCCTCAGCTTCTTTTGCACTCAGGTGCTACCTTGTGACTAGTCCAGTCCAGTGAACTGTGTCTCCAGAAGTGACGTCCACCATGTTCAGACCTGGCCTGTAAATCATCATGCTCTCCTCCCTCATCTGCCCACTGAGTGCAGATGATACAGGGCAGGGCTCCAGGGCCCTGGGAGTTGGAAATGCCACTTGATGGGGGAGCCTGCATATCTGGGTGACCGTATGGACCAGAGTCCTCTTCATCCCCACCCTCAACACATATTGGACTGTAAAGGAATATAAATTAAACCTGTGTGTTGGTGAGGCACTGAAAGTTTGGGCTTGTTGGCCTATCCTTTCTAATAATATTGTGTTTGGGCTCAGATATGGATGAAGGGAAAAAAAAACTAAAAAATAAGAACTCAGAGCCATTCTCTCCAGGGCTATCAACCTCCTGCCTGCCAGTATTTGGTTGGGGAGAAGGGGAATGAGGAGATTTGGGAGCTCACACTCTTGGAAAGTGTGTGTCTATAGGACATGGTGGTGCAGTGTGGGTGTAAGAAACTGGGACTTTGAGGAGAGAACCACTGGGAGGTAGGATGGGGGAGAGTAGAAGTGAGGAGATGAGAGATTACTGGATTTTTATAAAATTGTACATGAAACACACTAACCCTTGTACCCAAAAGTGGCCTGGTACCTTCAGTATGATGGTTTATCTCTGTGCTGGTTAATGGTTAAAATGGGTTAGTTTGAGCTAGCTTAGGACCTCTCCATCCTGACATTGTGTGTGTGTGTGTGTGTGTGTGTGTGTGTAAGTGAAATATGATAGCCTCTATAATAAATTCCCCAAATTTCAATGGCTTAGCAAAATACTTCTCAGTCATACCCCTCTCAGTCCAATAGGAGATGGGCAACAGGCTGTGCTCCACACAGTCTGTGAGGGATCCAGGTTCGTTCCACTTGAAGGGTCCCCTCCTCTGGGCTTTCATGGTCTTCCTCTTTCAGCTGAGAAACAGGAAAAGAAAGAGTGGCGGAGAACTGCCTGGGAGGATTTGAAGTCCAGGCCTGGCATCACTTCAGCCCAAATGCCATGGCTCAGAGCTCAGAACTCAGAACTCAGTTGTCCCACCTGCCTGCAAGGGCGGCAGGGAAACAGCACAGCCTGTGAGCCCACAGGAAAATAAAAAAGGAATCAGCGGACCCACAGCAGTTCCTGTCTTCATGGGAAAATACTTGGAGTTTCTGCCAAACCACCCTTACAGATAAACCAACCTGTTCTTGAGTTGAGACCTTGTTAGTGCTTTCTCTTCTTTCTTTTTATTGATGAATTTAGTTTTAAATTTTAACTGTAAGCTTTAATCATTGTCTGAAACAGGCTGTAGCCATAATCCAATACCAAAAAAGAAAAAAAAGAAGAACAAGGTTTCTTACAGCTGATTGTGATGTTACAGGAAGCCAACAGGGGCAGCAAAGTATTGATACTTTCCCTGTGAGGAAGGTGGGGTGGGGTGGATGGGAGGGTGGCTTTTGGTCTCATAGCTCCCCCAGCCCTGGCTCTCTGGTCTCCCTCCTTGGTCTGCTCCTCTGCCTTTCCTTGTAGGTCCTGTTTTCTCAACAGCAGGACCCCACCGTAATTCCTGGCTTCACCTGGGGAGGACCAGAGGAGTTCTGGCGTAGTCCCCCCTGCAGACTCTGCAGACAGGCACAGAAGAGACAGATCATCCTCTTGCTAATTTGACCTGTCTTTCATGACAAAATTTTAAGGTGCTAAAAAAACTAGAAGAACTCATTTCAACTAGGGGAAGAGAGGGAAGAACAAGGTGGTGACAGAACAGAAAGTTCCCTTTTGCTATATATCACAGGACCATATTATATGGCCTCTGGACACATGCAGTTAAACTGGTCCAAAGCAGATGATTTCCTGAGAGGCAGCTTCTGTTGGCCAGATGCACTGCTTCCTTGGATGGGTGTGGTCACGGAGGGAGAACAGCTATCAGATGGTATAGGCAAATTGTACCTTGAGTACGTTCAGCTACCTGGGGCCTGAGGGGGTTCAGGTGCTTTCTAGAGCATCTCAGGGGAAGGAATTATGTGAGAGGTGATATTGCAAAGAGCTGATCTGGCCCCTGCTCTTCCACACTACTGTCGTAGCAAGTACAGTTAGGAATCCACATACATGAATGCAGGAAGCAGGGAAGCAGCCCCCTTTCTCCTTGCAAACATCCAGCCACCTCCGGTGGGACATCTTGGCCCATTCCCTCACTCAGCCCCAATTGAAATTTCTCCCTTTCTTTGACCCCTTAGCATTTGTGCGTGGATCTAATGTCATTCCCACCAAAGGCATAAGAGCTTCAATCTGAACTCCTCAGGGAGAGGGCCGTGGTCATATTTATATTCTGGGATGAGGGCCTGGATCTGGTCTGGAGCAGGTGTGAGATACTGTGCACTGATGGTGACCGAGTCTGGTTACCAGTGCCCAGCCAATGTGGGGGGGGGGACATTTTGGTCACCTCACCCGAGGCCCAAGCTGCCATCACCACCTGGGCCTAAGGTTCTAGGGGATATTGCTCCTGTAAAGAATTAGATGGTCCTATGAATCAGTTTTGGCTTGATCAGAAAATCAGAGCTGATCAGAGGGACACGGAGTAATACATTTCTTGTGGGGAGGGTGCCATAGATAACTGTTGGAGATGGGAAGGAGGAGGTGGGAGGCTGTTGTCTCTGCAGTATGGCTGTTGGTCAGTAAGGATGGCAGTCGAGGAGAAAGCTGGGTTTGCAGCAGACACAGCAAAGACCAAGTGGAGCTGCAGAGACAACGCAAAACCCACGAAGGCAAAATGGACCCCATGGGGACAAACTGGAGCCTGCACCTCCGTGCTGACAGTGCAGGTGACTCGTAGGAGAAGCTGGCATCCTCTGCCATGGGCCTGCTTGTATGTATGCCCCAGGACATGGAGAAGAAGTTGAAGGAGAAGATCCAAGCAGGAGCTGGGGGTGCTGAGGGTGCTAAGGGCCAGGAGGCTGCTCCCCATCAATGATGGTGACCAGAAGACCAGCCACAGTGAGAGGTGAAGCAGAGCTCTGACCTTCAGAGCATAGTGGCCCTTGGTTCACCTCTGATTCCCAAATCTCTTTTAAATTTCTCTTATGTGAGAAGATGGATGTCAGCTGAACCTACTGGGGTAGTGATTTCACAACATACGTAAATCAAACCATCACGCTATATGCCTTAAACTTATATAGTGATATATGTCAATTATTTCTCAATAAGACTGGGGAAAATAAAATACAATAAAAGCTTTAATGTGAAAAAAGTTCACTAAATGTAAAAAACATTTTTTTTTCTTGTCACAAACCCAAACCCAGAACCATGCAGGCAGGGGAGTTCTGGGAAATATCATTACAGCTTCGCCAAGTTGACACAGTACAAGGCCACAGATTTCATCTCTCAGTTGCATTATTAACCCTCATTGTAGTTGCAGATGTTTGTGCCAAAGTGATTTATTACAGGAGCCTTTGGAAAGAACCTTTTTTTTGTGTGTGTGTGAAACCCACTGAAGTTTTGACTGACAGGAAAAGATAAAGTATAATAACTTGGCTTTTCACGCCAATACTTTGTGGCCAGTGAAGTCTTATTTTTGTTGGAGGAAAGATCAGGATGACAAATATTGGGGTAGAAGTAAAGATTTCTTTTGAACCTCAAACTGGGTTAGAAGAACTTCCCTTCCCTTCTGAGAATAGTGGAAGGCTGCCTTTCTGCATGGAGAAGTTTGGGTACCATTTGATACTATGTGGAGGGACTGAGCATGTAAATCCCTGCACGGGCGGTGGGGGTGCATGATCGCCAGTGGTAATGTGCCCCTAAAGAATCTGGGTTTTTATCAAAAGAAGCTAGAAAACCACATTTTTGCATGAATTCTTAATAAGCAAATGGTTGCTTTTGTAAATATTCCAGATGTGCTTGAAAACAGTAAAAACATAATTCTATAGTTCTTGTGAATATAAGGCTCTGTGAGTGTGTCCATAAGGTCAAATTGGCTGATCATGGTTGAATTGTCTCTATCTTTACGGAATTTTTTGTTTCCTTACTCTATCAGTTACTGAGAGAGCTACATTAACATGTCCTGTAAGCTGAAGATTTGTCTGTTTGGTCATTTAGAGCTTAAGACATTTTGCTCTCTATATTTTGAGCCTACGTTATGAACTGCATAGAACTTCGGGGCTATGATGTCTTTCTGAACCTTTTGTCATTTGAATAATCTCTGTCTCTAGTTATTTTGAACCTTTAAGTCTTTTTTTCAGCTTTATTGAGGTATTATTGATAAATAAACCTTAAAGCCCACTTTTATGTTAATAGGGAGACTCTAGCTGCCTGTGGGTTAGTGTTTGCATGGTACGTCTTTTTCTACTTTTTTACTTGTTGCCTTTATTTTTATTTTTTGGAGTTGTTTTCTTCTTATGCTTGGTTGTTTTTGTCAGTGTGCTGGACATAGGTGAAATAATAATTTGAAGGTGAGGAAGATGTTATCTTCCAGACTCCAAAAAGCCATTTTCTTTTCTTCTGCCAGGTGTTTGGGGATATTCAATTCTGAAATTGTGATGATTGCAAGATGAGTTGCAACCCCGACAGGGCTGCTCTTTGGGATCCCAACACAGAGCCAGAGGGCTTCTAAGGGACGTTTGCTCTTTTATCCCTTAAACTTCAATCCCTGTCACGTTAGTCCCATGATGTTGAAAGAGGAGCTGCCCAACCTCGCCAACTGCCCTTCCGGAATAAGCAGAGCCTTCAGAGAGAAAGGCTTCCCAGATGTTGGGTTCATCTCCTTGCATGCCATCCTCTCCTATATTCTGGCCCAGCATAAATGTACTGTTTTATTAGTTTTCTGACATTTTGAAGCATTTTTTAAAAATATTTTGCCTATCATTTCTAGTTGTCCTTAGTGGAAGAGTTGACCCAAATTTCCTCATTTTTCTTTAAGCAGAAGTTCCTCATTCATATTCTAAAGAATAAGATCCTTTTTTTAGTAGAGTTGACTGGCATTTCCTTTATAATACTTGAGATGCCTTAAAAGCTGATGGTTATGGAACACCATAATTTTACTTTATAACTTTTGTGTAATAAGATAGGTAGTGTAATCCTACATCTTGATGTAGATATTAAAGTAAGTAGGGGTGACACAAAAGTCAGAAACACTATGTTTCAAGGAACTTGCACTTTCAATCATGTTTTATTTTCACCTCACCTCCCTTGTTTTGATAAAGCTTGTGAGGTTCATAGGTATTAGGTATGACAGTAGACACTTGAAATATTGTTAAATCAGGTTTTTATTATGTAGAATATAACAAATATAGATTTTAATAAAAATGCTTAGGTGTCTGATGTAAGAATAAGAACTCTGGCTCCCTGACTAGGGGAAGGCAGTGAGCAAGTCAATTTTGAGAAAAGCTCTGGGCCCTGTAGTCGCAGGGGGTTAATGCTGTAGGGACTTTCCCAGTGAGGCCCGGGTAGAGAACTGGGCTGCTCACCGAGTCCAACAGGGTCTGTCACCCGTGCAGTTGTGGATCCATGTGTGAAACCAGCAAGGTGCCACTTCATAAGCAGCTCCTTTCACTGTCACCCTGGGAATTTCTAAGTGAAACGCACATGTAGGACATCCATTTTTGGTGTTCTTCCTTCAGAGCAGTGCAAATGGTGGTCTTAGTTGAGAAAGGAAAAGAAGAAAAGCCAGATATGAGATCAGTATATGAGAAAATGGTCATGTTTCTATATCTGCTGAATTTACTCCCGTAATATTTACTCCTTTGTGATTTTTGTTTCTTCTCAATGAAATGAATGTTAGGCAATTTCCATTCAACATGCTCCTCTAGCATAGGACTCCGCCATGAGCTACAGACTCGTTTTACTCACTTACTTCCTGGACCTCTCCACTTAGATGTCAACCACCTCAGCTTCAGCGTGTCTCCTACCCAAGTTCCAGCATTTCACTCAACTCAATCCTCTTCCAATTTTTCTTGCCCTCTTTCCATGAGATGAAGAAGCCAGTCTCAAATGACACAAAAATGTTCCTACTTCATATAAGGGCCCTCCTGCTCTTAGAGGGTGTGCACTATAGAGTTAGTTTGAACAGACCCCTCAAAATGCACGGTGTGTAGGGACTCTCTGCTAACTAAAGAGCTAGTGAATAATTTACCACACTTCCTTTCCATCTACTCTAGTGGTTGCCATGGGACAAAATGCCACCTTGTCCAGCCCACAGGCCACATGTGGTCCAGGACAGCTTTGAATATGGCCCAACACAAATCCATTCATAAACTTTTTAAAAACATTATGAGATTTTTTTAAAGCTCATCAGCTATTGTTAGTGTTAGTATGTTTTACGTGTGGCCCAAGACAGTTCTTCCAATGTGGCCCAGGGAAGCCAAAAGGTCGAACACCCCTGAGCTAAAGTTTCTTCTTAAAAGAGAAAAACGTTGCTTCCGCTTACATACCATTCACCATGGAGTACAATCCTACGTTACCTTTGTGAGGAGAAGAGGTAGAAATACAGGGTCCAGGAGAAGTAACACCTGAACTTGAGTGGTGATTTTATTACAAAATCATAACTGTACAAGCTTATGATTTTGTAATAAAGATTTGCATTTATTACTACCAGGTCATAACAAAGAGGCATTATTTGTGTAACTATAAACATGTGTGGTTATGATTATATATATATATATATATATATATATATATATATATATATATATATATATATATATATATGGGTAGTTCCCTGGCTGGGAATCGAACCCAGGCTGCAGCATGACAGCACCGAAGCCTTAACCCACTACACCACCAGGGAACTCCGAGGTTATGATTTTGTAATAAAAATCATAACTCAAGTACGGGCGTTACTTCTGCCGGACCCTGTATTTGTACCATCCTTGACGATTCTCACAGTACTACCTACCTCTTAGCCATTAAGCTGAATTTAATAGCTAAATTTAGGAGAGCAGAGTAAAAGGCAGGCACCTAAAAAGCAAAGATGCTGACTGCCACCAGGGGCAGAGTGAGGAAGACAAATGGGCCAAGAGTCACCAGAGCATTTCCTCCTCAGACAGACTTTCCTGGCCTCTAGCTCCCTGTGCTCCCGCCGCGACCGGCCAAGGCTTCTGTCCTGCCCTAGCATTCTTTTGCTGCCATTTCCTTGTGAATTTTCTCCCGTACACATTTTTATTAGTGCTGCAAATCTTTATGGGACACTTGTTATTTGCCAGACACTGGCCTAGGTTCTGGCTATAAGGACCAATGAGACATTGGCTCTGCCCTCATGGCATTTCGTTGTTATGAAAACAGAGAGGAAAACAGATACTTTAAATATAGAGGGTACAGCTAAGCACAGGGTGAGAGGAGACCATCTGATCCCTTTGGGAGGAGGGGAGGAAGCAGGAGGCAGCCTTTCTGCTCCACACAAACACTGTCCAGGTTATTCATTTATTGTTCTCTTGGGCTGAGAATAGGATAGATCATGCAAAATGTGCTCGTGGGTGGGGTTAGAAATCATAGTTTAAAGGCTATCAATATGTCCTGTTTTGCAAACAAGAAGTATTTATCAGGCACCTGCTACAATAATAAGGCTAATTCTACTTACATTTGGGTTTTTCTGAAAACCACTGGCTCCTTTTACAAAGGAGGGTATTGAGGCCGGTAATTTGTTAGGATCCTTAAAAGTCCCAACCGCACTAATTAGACCTCAGGGTTGAGTGCCTGCCCAGGGCACTTCCCACTAACCCATTCTACCTCGACCTTGTTTGAGAATCTACCTGCTTGAGGATCCTGCAGTTTAGGGGAAGAGTTTATATCCACTCTTGTGATTAATGTGGTGCAAAGTCATGTTGACTTCATCACAGCTATTGGGTTGTGCTTGAGACAGGTGAATCTAGATCTCCCTGTTCTCTGACTTCCTGTTGGACTATTAAGAGAATGAGCAGTGTAAGATAAGAACAACTTCTCAGGGGGTACCGTACATGAGTACCCAGCCATGTAATATGAAAATAGATGCATTTATGGCTGAATTTTTTCCGGAGAGTTCTCGTATACCCAAGGAGATCACAGCTGCCAAAGGGATGCTTTGCTGACTCACAGCTGCCAGTGACTAGCCAGCTCTGCGTGATGTAATTGCAGTGAGGTGCAGCAAGATGTGAGAATGAAGAAGGGGCCAGGCTCCTGTTACTGTTGGCAGGATTCTCATCTGCTGCAACATGGACATGTGGTGGATGCAGGCTAACCTTGCCATTTTCATTTGTTAAGGTTTGGAAAGATTTCTGATCTTGGCCTAGCCTTCCATTGATTGAATGTATGTAGAACCTTTGATACATAGTAAGTGGGCAATAAATGGTAAATGCTGTAACAGTAACAATTGCAGTAATAATGACCTTAATTACTGAAATAATAGGGCAATAGTATTAGTGCAATAATTATCTAGTAATGATGGTGATAATAAATATACTAATAGTATAGCAATCAGTGGCATGGAGGGGATTGTAATTGAAGTGGTTCTCCTAGTGGGAGTTTTATCAGTGACACATGATAATAAAAGACAGACTGTATGAGAACTCTCTATACTTTTCACTCATTTTTACAGTAAAGCTAAAACTGCTCTAAAAAATAAAGTCTATTAAAAAGTCTTTTAAATAATGAAGAATAAAGAAAGCATACTTGCAATTAGTTGGTGTGCTACTGGTTTTCAATCCTGTAAAAACAATGCACTCTCTCCTTGCTTCCACACACTTCTACCATCCTACCATTGGTCTCCCACTGACAGTAATAATGGGGTATTTTTAGATTGCTCCATTGGCTATGCAGATAGTCAAATGAGCAGCCTGTTAAGGAGGAAGAAAAGTGTGTTAGGACTATGATGATCAGTCACTCCAGAGTTTTTATATTCATGACTGGGTGTTGAATGCTGGTGCAACTGGCCCCTGAGTACTGCTGGGGCTGGAAGCCACGCTGTTGGGTTCTGTGGTTCTCCCCACCATGACACACACACACCGTCTCCACTCGGCGTGGCTGCAGCTGAGGGGCTTGGCTGTGCGCAGCCCCTCTGGGGGGCGCAACCTACCACACCCAGCACCTACGGAGACCTTCCCTAATCCATGAACCAGGGCACGTCTTGTCCCCAAGTCACCAGTGGGTTGGCTTCCTTTCCTTTGCCTAATGCAAGGTTCTTTTCCCTTCGAGTAGGAAAATGCCCAGCTAATCAGAGAAGTGGAAGTAGACAAGGTCTCTGCGCTCTCTAGGGACCAAGTGGAGGCCATCAAGCAGCTGTGGCTGGACCCAGGAATCCAGGAATGTTATAACAGGAGGAGGGAATACCAGCTGTCAGACTCCGCCAAATAGTGAGTACAGAGCCCCGGGCATGGCTGCCTGCGGGGCTTTCAGGCAAGCATGCTACCTGTACTTCAAAGAAACTTCTCACTGGGGAGAAAGGGTGGGATTCCAGCTTTGTGCCAACACTGCCTCCCTCCCACTCGTCTGTAGCCCGCCTCTTCCTTCCTGGTGTGTCTCTTTCCACCTCCACACCTGCTTTCCTCTGTGCCCTAAGCCTCTGTCCTTTTCAGTGAGAGGTAAAATCCAAGGTAGGGTTCTCGTGATGAACGGATCTCCTTTGGGGTGCTGAAATGATCTGATTTCAGTAAGGACTACATCTGCTTCCTGCTTCTACGTTCCTTCTCTGCAGATCCTTCTGCTTTCTGGTTTCCTGATCAGTAGAGCCCCATCCAACTACCTTAAAATCTAAAAGCGGAGCTAAGGCGGCCATGCAGTCAGAGGCCGATCTTGTGCTGCCCTCTAGTGAGCGATGCAGGCTCTGCGGGCCCAGCACACAGGAAGCTCTGTCCTGAAGCCTTTTGCTTAAAACTTGCAAAGGCCTATATACTATATTTTGGATCCATAAAGCTCTAGTTTAAAATAAGTTATCTTTAATGTAAAAAGAAATCGATGGTCCCGAATGCAAACAAGGAGATAACAGAATTTCATTTCCTGTGAATCTCCTGAGGCATGACTCCGTCAGCCAGATCACGGGGCAAAGTTTAATCATGATCCTTCTTAAAGAGGGAATAATTCCTGCTATTGCAGCTCAGCTCTTTCCCCCTTGGCCCATGTCACCTTACATCTTCTGAGGGCCATGCAATCCTTTCCTGAGATGTCTCCTTCCCTTCAGATGCTGGTGTGGGTGGGTGATTCAACCCATCATTTGGACAGGAGAGGAAACCAGAATCTTACCTTTGGCGTTTGTCCCAGGCTATATTTAATCCACTAATTCAGGTTGGCACAACCCATATGCGTTCAGGAACATTTAGATGCAAAGCAGGAAAAGGAAATAAAACAAGTCCCACTAAGATGTTGGATTGGCAGGAAAGAGCCGGAGGGAGGCAGTGTCCCAAGGAGGAGAGCAGGCTGCCTTTGACAGCTGGGGAGCCAGGGGCAGGCCCCACCCCACCGACCAAGGCATCCCTGATCCTTCCCTGAGACAGCCTAATGTCATTGGCTTCTGTGAAGGCCCTGGGGAATGGCTGGGGCTCTTGATGTTGTACATCCATTTGGAAAAGACCGACTGAGACTGCTATAAAATTCAGTGGAGGCCTGAAAACTGGGGCAAGTTCGAGAGGAATGTGGGGAGTGGCAGGGTGGTGGACAGAGCTGCAGCAGAGACACTAAACCCAGACAGTGGTCCCACTGGTGAGACTCATGACACTTGTACCATTTCTTTAGTCCAGGTCAATGGTTGTCATCTGCTCTGCTAGCCACGTCCGCTTATTTGGACAGGCATTCACTTCACAAAAATTTGATGTGTGCCTGCTGTGGACCAGGCACTGTGGTGAGGGGGGCAGGTACAACCAGCGCTTTCTACTGTCGAGAAATGTACCATCTGCTGTAACGCGATAGTACAAGTAAAACAGAAGTCGCCTGCGGAAGTCGATGGCGATAAGCCTTGGAGTCGTGTATGCGGTACACGGAGCAGGTCGTGGAAGGCTGCTTGGCGTGGTTTGCTCCTCGTCCTGAGGACGGCATGATGACTAGTGTTACATTGTTACCTCTTGGGAGCCCATAATGCAATCTGCTCAGAACTAGGTGGGTTCTGCCTGTGCAAGTAGAAGGCAGGGCCAGCCTGCCTTCAGGGGGCTCTGAATCACCAACTCTGTCACTGGCCAGGGCCTGAGGTACAATTATTTTACCCCAAAATGCCTATTATCAAGGCTTTAACTTTTTTTAAAGTGTCCTCTTGTTTTAGCACAGAAAAGTGGAATGGTACATTTTAAGCTCAGGGCTTTAATGTACAACCAAAAATAATCCAAAACAAGTGTTACAGGGAAACGTTTTCCTGTGATTTTTGAATGAACTTCCCATTGGCCTGTTTTATGCCTTTATATTTTCTTAGAAATTCTAATTCATTGAGAACAGTGTTCAAGCACAGCCTCTCTATCCTGTAATGTTCTTGGATGAGGGTAAGTGTGGGAGGGGAAGGACATTTGGAAGGACAGATGAAGGGGTCAGAGAGCAAATTCCAAAATTCTACTCCTTCCGGGCCCGCTGTCTCTCTCATTGGCCAGGTAGTGATTGAGCTTAGAGTCAGGAGAGGAGTAATCTATAGATATCCCAGAAGGCTCATGAAGTTTGATCCATATTCTCTCCAGAATAGTTGGAGGAGGGGTGGAGCATTGGCTCTCAAAGTCACTGATGGAATGAACCTGTGAATCTGAGAGGGGGTGGCTCTGAGTTGGGGTGGCTTTTCTGGAGTGTGAGACACTTCTCCTTTCTCTAAAATGAGCCTCAGCACTTTGTCCTGTAATATCACAGTTATCTGACTGACATTGACCGGATTGCCACACCGTCATTTGTGCCAACGCAGCAAGACATACTTCGTGTTCGAGTGCCCACAACCGGCATTATCGAGTATCCATTTGACTTGGAAAGTATTATCTTTAGGTAAGAATGCCTCCATGTCCATTAAGAATGTGCATGTCCAGGCTTGGAAGTCCCCAAAAGGATTCTTAAATATGTTATTCCTAAAAGGGATATGTTATATCTTTTGGAGCGATGTGGTCCTCTCCATCACAGGGTATTGAGAATTGGTAGGTCTCAAGTCCTAGAATAGAGAGGAACTCACCTTTCTATTTCCCTTAAAGATGAAGAGTCTCATTACCAATGTCTGGGATGATTCTTATATATAAAACACATACACACACACACACACACACGTATGTACGTGTATACTTCTGTTAACCACAAATTGACTGTACATCAGTCTTTTCCCTAAGGTTGAATATTTCTCTCCACTTTTATTCCCTCTCCAAGATTTATCCTGAAAAAAACCCCACTAAGAATTAATATAAAATGTGTATTGAAAATTATGTAAGATAACATCTACGAGCACAAACTATTTTACAGCTCTGTAAAAATGTATGAATTTCCACATATAAATATAGAAAGAAGTACTTTTATGATGATTTAAGTAGATTTTCATTGCACTTAATAATTGCAAAAAATAAATAATATTGTATATATACCACTGCAAATTTCCAAGCATTTTTTATTGTCAAAACTTTAATATTGATATACACAGTGTTCAGTCATTGTGAGTACGTAGACATTTAAGATGCAGAATCCTTATTTCACTCCTCACAAGAAAATGTTATGTATGTAATAAGGATTTCCTAAATCATTCATCACTTGGCACACTTTCATTAATCTATACATGTAATTTTTAAAATTATGTATATATATATTTTTTAATTCATTTTTATTGTTAGACTTATTGGGGTGACATCTGTTAGCAAGGATTACATAGGTTTCAGGCATACAATTCTACAGTGCATTGTCCACTTGATGTATAATAAGTTCACCACCTAATGTGACTTCTCTTTCCATCACCTTATATTTAGCTTCCCCCCTCCTCTCCCACCCCCTCCCCTTTCTCCCCTCCCTAACACACTTGTCCCCAAATAAACATTAAACTATTGATTGTGTCCATGGGTTATATAAAAATGCAGAATAAAATTATATTTTTGCTGTAATGTTTTTCTGATTTAAATATTAGTTTATTAAATCTAATGTTTAGAATATTGAGGAGTTAAATATATCTTTTGTATTGAATTTTTCTAGTTCTTTATTCATATGTTATTTTACAAAAACAGACTGGAAAAGCAAACACAATAAAGCCAAGACAAAAACTTAATACTTCACCC